>JAPQNM010000049.1:3653171-3658171 GCA_029783475.1 Metacarcinus magister
GACGATCTGGAAGCGTGATGGTGGATGACTTTGCCGTTTTGGTCAATTGTGTTCGTTTCGCACCTCAAGACGAATTGACTATAGAATTGCACGTTCCAACTTCAAGGCTTTTGATGTAATAGCTGAATGCACTGAGTGTGAGGTTGTGATTGCTGTTTTGATTGATGTTGTTGTTGTTGTTGTACTTTTTCTTATTTTTCCTTCTTCGTCTTCTTTTACTTTTCTTCTTCTTCTTCTTCTTATCATTATTAGTATTACCATTATCACTACCACTATCAGTATTATCATTATCCTTATCTAACCACATTCTCATTTATTTGAAACTTACTTAAACATTTGTTCTTTTACTTTACTCCTCCTCCTCCTCTTCCTCCTCCATTATTCAAAACAACTATAGGCATCAATCAAACGCGCAGCTAACAAAAGAAGGCGACGCAGCGCATTCATAGGATCCTTGCGCAAGCGTGAAATTTTAGCAAGCTTGGATGCGGGGGAATGGAGCAAGGAGGAGGAAGGAGGAAGGAGGGTGCGAACGGTGATTGTGTGAGGCTCAACCAAGCGAGGAGCCAGAGAGCCACACCTTGATTACCTACAACTATCTCATTTCTTTGTCAAATATGTCTGTTTCCAAAATTTTTTCTTTTTTTCTCGCTCACTTTATTTTCTCTTTCTGTCTCGTCAAAAGTGGATGTGAATGTTACGTTTGATAAGTTGGTCTGTTTGTGTGTGTCTGTTTTTCTATTTATTTATTTATCCGTCTGTCTGTGTCTGTCTCTTTCTGTCTAGTTATATATAAATTTCACTTATTTCTTTGTTATCTGTCTTTATTTTTATTCTTCTTTCGTTTCCTATCTTTCGGTTGCCTTGGTGGATACATTTATCTATCTGTCTATTTGTCTGTCTATCTATCTATCCTTCACCTCAGTCGTCATTCCTTTGTTTCTCTTTCATTTTACTTTCCATTATCTTTTTCCTCCTATTTCTTTCTCTCTTTCTGTCTTTCATTTTTTCTCTTTTCTACTTTCTAACTTTCTTTATTTCTGTCTATCTTTAAGAAGGTAAGGTAAGGTAAGGGAAGGGAAGGGAAGGGAAGGGAAGGATAAGGAAGGGAAGGGAAGGATAGGGAAGGGTAATGAAGGGAAGGAAAGGGAAGGAAAGGGAAGGATAGGGAAGGGAAGGTAAGGATAGGGAAGGGTAAGGAAAGGAAGGGAAGGGAAGATAGGGAAGGGTAAGGAGAGGAAGGGAAGGGAAGGTAAGAAAAAGGAAAGGGTAATAAAAAGTGTGGATAACTAAGGAAAATAGAAAGAGGAAGAGGAAGAGGAGTGGGAGGAGGAGGAGGAGGAGGAGGAGGAGGAGGAGGAGGAGGAGGAGGAGGAGGAGTAAAATTAGAATGCGAATAAAATAAGAATAAGAATGAGAAGGAAAAAGAGGACAAAAACGAGAAGAAACTGTGGAGGATGATGAGGAAAAAATAAAGATAAAGAGAAGAGAAGGAGGAAGGAGGTTTGATGGAATGTAACCACACAAAGCTGAACGAGAGAGAGTGTTAGAGAGAGAGAGAGAGAGAGAGAGAGAGAGAGAGAGAGAGAGAGAGAGAGAGAGAGAGAGAGAGAGAGAGAGAGAGAGAGAGAAGAAAAAAATTGCATTAACTGTTTTCAAACGTGCCTTACCCACGCCCTAAACTTCAATTAATATCAAGAAAAAAAAATGATAATAATAAAAATAAAAACATTGAATTCTGCACGTGTTAACTTGTAAATATGTATCTTTGAACTCAATTATTATTACTCGCGTTTTGGGCAATATTTTAAACCATTGTGGTCTAATAATAAATAAATAATAATAATAATAAAAAATATAACAAAGAAAACAACCGATAACACATAATTAATTGAATATAAAATCGTGTTTTGGACAATATTTCAATCTTTGTGACGTAATAATATCGTAAAAAAAAATAATAATAATAATGTAACGGAAAAATTATACATAACACACATACTCGAAAATTACAGAAACAAAAAAAATAAATATATACAAAATAAAATAATAAATAATAAAGTTGACCTCGCTGATATGATTCTCAGCTCATATACACCACCTAACTTATTTTAGACGTGTTACACTACTATACTGGAAGCCAATAACTTAACTGATCCAAGAGGTGACTTAAATAAACCCAAAATAAAACCTAATTACTGGAAAACCCTATTATTTGACTGAACCAGGAAGTGACTTGAATAAAACCTAAATAAAAACCTAATTACTGATCTAGGGGTGACTTAAATTAAACGGAAAAAGTTACATAAGCTTCTAAAGGCCATCCAAGAGTGTTTAAAGAGCGAGGGAGACGATCTTACAGCTTCCTTGACTCCTTCACTTCCTTGAGAACACTTCCGTGACTCGTTCCCTTCCCTTGTTGCATCATAGAAAACAGTGACACAAAAAAGAAAACGAGGTGTGGTGTGGTACGAGACGAGACGAGACGAGAAGGCTATCACGGTACACTCAATCTTATAGTGTGTTTAATAAAAAAAGTAAATACATCAGACTGGGTTGGTTCCACTTTCACACACACACACACACACACACACACACACACACACACACACACACACACACACACACACACACACACACACACACACAGATTTATGACACGTGGTTCAATATTAGTAAAACGAAGACAAACAAAAGAAAAGAAAGTAGTAGTAAAGTAGTAGTAGTAATAGTAGTAGTAGTAATAGTAGTAGTAGTAGAAGTAGTAGTAGTAGTAGTAGTGAAAGTCAAAATAATAATAATAATAATAATAATAATAATAATAATAACAATAACAACAACTTTCCTTCCTTTCCCTTTGCTTTGGTACATTTTCCATTAAGTAACGTGACTATTCGCTTTGTTTTAACCGTGGCTTGAAGGATTCTGGGAAAGATTTCACTTACAATCACTATTTTCCGGAGAGAGAGAGAGAGAGAGAGAGAGAGAGAGAGAGAGAGAGAGAGAGAGAGAGAGAGAGAGAGAGAGAGAGAGAGAGAGAGAGAGAGAGAGAGTCAATAAAACTCTTCACACTTGTCCAACGTCCTCCTCCTCCTCCTCCTCCACCTCCTCCTCCTCCTCCTCCTCCTCCTCTAGAAAAACAACGTCACGGATACGCTTCTCCCCTTCTCTCTATTTTACGCTTGTTAGGGAAAAATTGATGGGGGGGAAGTTGATGTATGGGAGTGTAGGGTGAGCAGTGATTGTTTAGGGGGGCGAAGCGTAGTAGTAGTAGTAGTAGTGGTTATAGTGGTTGTGTGTAGTAGTAGTAGTGGTAGTAGTTGTAGTTGTAGTGGTAGTAGTAGTAGTAGTAGTAGTAGTAGTAGTAGTAGTAGTAGTAGTAGTAGTAGTAGTAGTAGTAGTAGTTGTAGTAGTAGTAGTAGTAGAAGTAATAGTATATCACATAATATATCCGGTTATAATATACTAAGTTAACAAAAGAACGACAACCTAACAATATTAACATTAAGAAACATTATCTTACCCCCAAAAATAATAACAAAATAACTTCATTTACAACGCAACAACAATCTTATACACAACTTAACTTAACACGAACATTCTACTTGAAAGTTTAACGCCAAACCACAAGAATAGGGAAGGAAAGTAGTAACGTGTGTGTGTGTGTGTGTGTGTGTGTGTGGTGTGTGTGTGTGGTGTGTGTGTGGTGTGTGTGTGTGTGTGTGTGTGTGGGTAAGGGCTAGAGGGGATGTTAGTAGTATTCACACGTGACCGGTCAGAGTTGAGATTGTAGTCAGAGGAGGAGGAAGTAGTAGTAACTAGAAGTGATGAGGCGTGGCTTGTACTTGTGTAACTCTCTAGCTGTGTGTGTGTGTGTGTGTGTGTGTGTGAGAGAGAGAGAGAGAGAGAGAGAGAGAGAGAGAGAGAGAGAGAGAGAGAGAGAGAGAGAGAGAGAGAGAGAGAGAGAGAGAGAGAGAGAGAGAGAGAGAGAGAGAGAGAGAGAGAGAGAGAGAGTAGATAGGATAAACAGAGCCACAAAACATAGATAAACATAAACAAAATGATAGATAGACAAACAGCCATATAAGAACAGACAAACAGATAGGTAGAAAGAAAAACAAACGCACACACAAACACACACACACGGAAATAAATAGTTAGAAAGAGTTAAACCCACAAACAGATAAACAAACAAACAAACAAACAGACTTCTCAATTTTCACCACCTGGTCCACAATTACGGGGAAAAAAAAAAGTGTAATGTGAAGAAAAACAAAATAAAACACAAGATAAACGACGTAGAAGAGAAAGGGAAGCAACAACACCACAACAGAAAACGGGAAAACAAACAAAAAGAATAACAACAATAACAAGTAAACAAAGGAAACAAAACACAAACTCGATCAAATTAACAAAGCAGGCAGGAGACCACTTACTTTTTTTTTATTTTTTTTTATTTTTTTTACCACCACAGCAATTGTTTCATCCGGGGAGACAGGAAACAATAATGATACTTATAAAAAAAAAGAGCAATTACACCCCAATAAAAACCTAACTGTTGATTGTTCAATTGGAGTGACGAATGAGAGAGAGAGAGAGAGAGAGAGAGAGAGAGAGAGAGAGAGAGAGAGAGAGAGAGAGAGAGAGAGAGAGAGAGAGAGAGAGAGAGAGAGAGAGAGAGAATAGAAAAAAATAATGACATAATTGACCTTTTGTCTAATGGAGGAAGGAAATTATGTTTTGATTTCTTGTTAAGTTTAATTGTATGGTAGTGTGTGTGTGTGTGTGTGTGTGTGTGTGTGTGTGTGTGTGTGTGTGTGTGGTGTGTGTGTGTGTGTGTGTGTGTGCATTTAAATTATAACTTGATTTAATTTGTACATTATATACCTTTTTTTTTCTTTTCTTTATCTTTTATGTCTCGAAAATAATTGCAAGGCTTCACTCTCCTGCCTGTTTGCTTTCGTTTACTGTTAGATTTATGTTTTTTATAATCTAATAAA
>JAPQNM010000049.1:3663171-3685671 GCA_029783475.1 Metacarcinus magister
TTGTTTTATATTATTTAAGTTTGGTCTGTTTATTAGGTTGAAAAAAACGTTATGTCACTTGTTTTAAACGATTATGTGCACAGTAAATTTGTAATGCTATGATTCTCTCTCTCTCTCTCTCTCTCTCTCTCTCTCTCTCTCTCTCTCTCTCTCTCTCTCTCTCTCTCTCTCTCTCTCTCTCCTCTTATGGTATTATCGATGACAATTGTAAAGAAAGAGTTGAGTTGCAATATGATAGGTTACGTTGTGTTGTGCAGTAATACAACAAATACTTGAAGCAAACTTGTGCATTACGAGTCACGCGCGCAAACCCTTTCACTCCCTCCTCCTCCACCTCTTTACCTTCCCTTTGCGATATAAACGAATCCATGTTGAACCATTTTTGTCAGCAATTCCGCACCGATGATTTAATAATGTGACCTAGATAACAAATAGCGCACACACGCATACACGCACGCACACACGGCCACCCGCACACACTTACACACTTACTTACATACATACACACACCACATACACGCACATACACACGCACACACACACACACACACACGTCGTCGCCTTCAACTTGCACCCACACAAGGACAAATGAATTACACGCTGTCTTGTCCCGGTTCAAGACAAATGTTAAAGACAGTCACACATCCGTTCTGACGCACACACACCCACACCCACACCTACACCCACACCTTCACACCTACACACATATGCACACCCTAACCTAACCTAACACTACTACTACTATTACAACTACTACTACTACTACTACTACTATAACTAACAACAACAATAACAATAGAAGTAGTAGTAGCAGGAGGCAAATATAAGTAGTAGTGTTTGGTGTTCCCGTTGTAGTAGCAGCAGCAGCAACAACAGCAGCAACAACAACAACAATAACAGGGACGTTAAGACCAATGGGTGGCAGTTATATACCATGAGTCTCCTTTTTTTCCTATTGTTAGAACTGTTTTTGTTCCGTTTTTCTTTTTTTTTTCTTTTCTTGGGAGTAAAGGCTATGCGTGTGCGTATGTGTGCGTGTGCGTGTGTGTGTGTGTGTGTGTGTGTGTGTGTGTGTGTGTGTGTGTGTGTGTGTGCGTAGCAATAGTAGTAGGAGAAGGAGGAAGAGGAAAAAAGAGGAAGAGGAAGAGGAAAAGGAGGAGAAGGAGGAGGAGGAGGAGGAGGAGGAGGAGGAGGAGGAGGAGGAGGAGGAGGAGGAGGAGGAGGAGGAGGAGGAGGAGGAGGAGGAGATGCAACTCTGTGCATTATACAGTAAAAGAAAAACGTAACTTCTATCATTTCTTTTTACGATCCATCTTACTTTACAAGGCAATAGGAACAATTCTTTCCATATTAAGACGAGGCAGAAGACGGTGGATAGACGAGATGAATTGAAAAGTGTACTGGAGTCACTGCCAGAGAGAGAGAGGCGGAGATGAAAAAACTAGGCTGGGAGGGAGAGAGGGATGTGTGGGATGGGAGGGAGAGTACCAGGGAGACAAGTGGGTAGGAGGGAGGAAAGAGAGAGGAGAGAGGAGAGAGAAGTAAGAGGGAAAGGGAAGACATGATGAAAAGAGGAAGGTTAGCAATGATACATGAATATTAATTGTTGCAAGCTAGATAGTATTATTTTTCTTATCATTACTATTATTATTATTGACGTAGTAATAGTAGTAGTAGTAGAAAGAATAGCAGTAACAACAATAGTAACAACAATAGTAAAGTCTTCAAGTATACATCTCATGAACTGACACACACACAAGCTGTTCTTTCCTTTCCACTCCTCGCTAGCCTACACACCTTCACTCTTCCTTGCCTTGCCCTTCCTCACTCCTGTTACCTTTACTTTTACCCGGCAACTGTTTCCCGCTGAGGCTCACCCAGCGGCGATGCAGTTTTGTTCAGTGGCAGCAATAACAAGCTCGTTAAGATAAACCTGACGACTAGTAAATGAAAGCAAGTAGAGTAAAGTGAAGGGACATTACTTAGTTTACCTTCGTCTGCGTCTCCTTCAGGTATACTATTATCTTTTTATTATTTTTCTTTATATCGTTTACTCTAGATTTAGGACTGATCACTCGAGGGTTTATGTGGTCTGCCTTTTTACGTAATTCTATATATTATTCTCTTATTCTCTCTCTCTCTCTCTCTCTCTCTCTCTCTCTCTCTCTCTCTCTCTCTCTCTCTCTCTCTCTCTCTCCAAAACACTTGACGATCGGCGGTGCATTGTGGGCGCACGCGATCATATCAAGTCAATACGGCGGTGGTTTATTTCCCTTTTATATGTAAGTGTCTCCTGCCAAGAGTTTCCTGCGGTGTCGTGTACTATAATACTTTCACCCGCGCTGTTTGTGTTTGTTGTTCCACGTTAGTCTAGCAACGCCACCTGTCGCCTGGAGGGAAAACACATATATAAACACACACACACACACACACACACACACACACACACACACACACACACACACACACATATACACACACATATACACACACACACTTACTTGAAGGGACTGTAATGTAATTGGTGCGCACGTGACTGGATGGAGAAAGGGTGTTGTCTATAGAGAAAGGGATGTTGGTTAAAGGGAAGTGTGTTTGGTGATTGCATGACTGTGTGTGTGTGTGTGTGTGTGTGTGTGTGTGTGTGTGTGTGTGTGTGTGTGTGTGTGTGTGTGTTGGTAGTGGGTACAATGGTAACAAGGAAAGGTTACAGTTGTTATATATAGTTGTAGTGTTATGTAATTTGTAATGATATACAACAATAATAACTACTATTACTAACACACACACAATCACACTCACACACACACACACACACACACACACACAACCGGACATACAGACATTGATGTATAAGACTCATTTCCTATCAGGCCTTTAGACAGCGCACCTTTCTCCTTCCCCTTTGGCTTTCTGGTTTCCTCCATTCCCTCTACAAGACATTTACACATATTTATACAGAACTATTGTTACGAAACGGTGCTGTGCTGTGTGGGAAATGGGAAAGATAATGCAAGGTTTTTATGGGACATTTCAGAATTGCGTTCACCAATTTTTCATGTGGGGTTTGTTTTTCTTCTGTTATTTATATTTACGCTCACCTCTAGCTGTGTATACTACTTGATTTTCCTTGCAACACTATCACCACCACCACCACCACTACCACTACTACTACTACCACCACCACCACTACTTATAATAACAACAACAAAATAAATACATACACGCACGCACACACGCACACACACACACACACACACACACACACACACACGTAAATACATACATCATTTGCTACATACAAGTGAAAGTCTCTCTCTCTCTCTCTCTCTCTCTCTCTCTCTCTCTCTCTCTCTCTCTCTCTCTCTGCTGAGTCTTTATATGTATATTTATTTTAGGTCAACAATACATAAATACGTTTGGACAAGGAGGAGGAGGAGGAGGAGGAGGAGGAGGAGGAGGAGGAGGAGGAGGAGGAGGAGGAGGAGGAAAGGAGTAAAAAAAAAGAGAAGAGGAGGAGGAGGAGGAGGAGGAGGAGGAAGAGAGGAGGAGAGAGGAGGAGGAGGAGGAGATCAATGTGACGCTCTAACAGTCACCTTTTCTACCGCGTGTCTTGCTCTAAAACTTTCTCTCTTTCTTTTTTCAGGAGTCGAGGAGCACCAGCTGGCGTGAGTATATAAAGAGAGAGAGAGAGAGAGAGAGAGAGAGAGAGAGAGAGAGAGAGAGAGAGAGAGAGAGAGAGAGAGAGAGAGAGAGAGAGAGAGAGAGAGAGAGTATGAGTAATGAATATTATATCTGCATCTCCCTTATATTCACTCACTCATACCCCGCCCTTACCCTCACCCCACGCCCCTTCACACCCACGCAACCTCAACCTTAATCAACACACACACACACCCCCACACCCACACACACACATACACACAAAATCACCCTCACCCTCACACCTAAACCTAAACACACACACCACACACAACCATATACTCTCACCCCTCACACCTTCACCCTCTCACCTCTGCAACTCATTCCCTTTCAGAAGAGCTGCCGTAGCGCCCCAGGAGACCTTCGACAATGGGTTCCCTTCTGGCTTCACTGACAACCTCCCGAAGGAGATATTTAGGGGCGACTTCAAAAGTATGAGATCCTACCAAACATTCTTTTTCTCTCCCCCTTAAAGATGCAAACTGATATATTTACGATACAGAATGAAAGTATACAGCATTTAGACACTTTGTAGAGAGAATGAAAGCTATGTGGTATTGGTGTGTGTGTGTGTGTGTGTGTGTGTGTGTGTGTGTGTGTGTGTGTGTGTGTGTGTGTGTGTGTGTGTGTGTAGAAATGATAAGACAGAAGGTTGTGATAAAGATGAAAGGTTATTCTAGTTATTACGTAGTGTTCTGATAGACTATAAGCTTGTATAAGGAATGGAAAGTTATTAGGTGGAAATAACCTCATGTTTAGTGCGAGGTGTGTGAAGGTAAAGTAAGGTATTTGATCCTATGTTTTGTGAGGTTGAAAAGGATTAACGGAAGAGAGATGGTGTTCGATGCTTTGTTGTCTTTGACTTTCTTCATTCCGAGTGAGTGTTGGGTGTACATGAAGAGATGGCTGCCTAGTGTACGTACATAGATGAACTGCTTTGGTGTACATAAAGGATGTGTGTGTACAAAACAGACACTTTACACATACATAGGTACACATGTGGGTCTGGCAATGTAGGTAAGGTTGGTACACACGGAGACTGTCACGGTGTACATGGACATATAAATACACATGAAGGTCAGTAGGTATACACGAGACATGAACAAGGAGGAGGTACACATGAAGATGAGTTGATGTACATTACGTCCACACACACGAGACTGACAGTGTACATACAAACCTAACTTGACCTCACGCTTCTTAATCATCTGACGCTGTTCTTTCCGTCCCTCCCTCCCTCACCCCTCCGTGACGCCTCCAGGACGAGTCAGAAGACAGACCGGCGTCACCTCGGCCATCGATACCATTCTGAGCGGCCCTTACAGCGGCTCCCTCGCCTCCACCCACCTTCAGGCTCTCCTCCAGCGAAATAACAACAACAGGCCAGCCAGACAATCCTCCGGGCTGTCTCGATCTCCTCCTTCCCCTCGTTCTCCCCCTCGCCCTCGTTCTCCTTCTCCCCCTCGTCCTCGTTCTCCTCCCCGCCCTCGTTCTCCTCCTCGCCCTCGTTCTCCGTCATCCTCCTCCTCTCCCTCTTCTTCTAAGTTTAGCCCGTCTCCTCAGGAATCCTTCCGTCCTCAGGAAGAGGTTCGTTCCCCTGGCCCTCCTTCCTCCTCCCCATCCTTACAAACCTCTAGAAACCCTTCTTCTCCTTCTAACTTCTCTCCTCACTTCGTTCCTCGCTTCACTTCTTCCCAGCCTCGAGAAAGGGCTGAACCACCGCCCCACACACAACCCTTCTCCTCTAGTTCCTTCACGGGGCAGCAGTTTGCTTCCTCTGACATCGACTCCTTCTTCGACTCGGCGCGAGTGACCCGTCAGCGGCGAGACGTGGCAGCAGTGGCGGCAACAAGGGACGACGCAGGGAGCCCCAAGCACACTCTTGTGTCTCCTGAAGAAGGTTCGAGTCCAAATTCCTTTATTGACTTACTTAACCAGGAGGATAGGGTTCCCAGGCACCCCCGTCGCCGTGAACAGACAACACTTGAACGAGAGTTGAGGAAAGGGAGGAAGCAGATCCTTGGACAGACCTCCTCACACCCGTTCGCTCTTCCCTTCATCGTGCCCAACACATTTGAGATTGTGGGCATCAGGCGCCGTAATGACATCTTAGACACAGCCCAGGAGCGGCAGGGGCGGCAGGGGCGGCAGGGGCGGCAGGTGGGCATCACTGACACCATCGACACCCTACTGAGGTCACCGTACAGTGGTCCCATGCCACAGTCATTTCACAGCCTCTTCAGGAATGAGGAACGTCGCGTGGTGCGCAAGACTCCACCTCAGCCCCGCCCACCACAGACGTTCACAGCGGTAGGCTCCAACAACCCCTCACTCGCGGCCGTAAGACTATTCCCCACACGCCTTCAATCACCTCCTTCCCCTCCTCCAACACGCTTCTTTGCGACCCACCCTGACCAGCACCGCAACTTTAGACGCACTCGGAGGGACGTGGGGCAGCAGGGCGCGGCGGATCTTCAGTTTAACGCCTCCCGCTTCAAGACACAGGCAGTAACACCACACAGGGCACGTCACCACGCCCACCAGGAAGGGTCTTTGCCACCCCCGGGGAAGGAGTTCGGAGAGATTACCGTTCACTATGATTATGGAAGCGAAGACCCAGTGGATGAAGGCTCCGGGAAGGTGGTAGCCTTACACGAGGAGGAAATGGCCGCCCTACTCGCACCCTTCATTGGACAACTCCCCGAACCATCCACCCCAAGGGAGAGGAAGCCCAGACCTCACAACAGCCCGAGGGAGGGGAAGCCCAGGCCATATCCTCGCCCTCACCCCGCCCGTCGCGCACCCCCCCGCCCTCACCTTCGTCAGCGTCACCCTAACCGAATCCCTGCCTTCAAGCCTGGACCCTCCCCACCCGCCCACATCCTGCCTCCGTCCTCATCCATCCGCGCCCCTCGCCACGTGATGTGGGAGAACCAGCGGCTGCCCAGGACCACAAGACAGCAGGACATTCTTCTGAGCCGCAGAATGCTCCTACTGGATGACTCTCTCGGTAAGGTGACTCTCGCAGCTGACTCACTCACCGACGGAACCGACTGACAGGTCACTACAGTTAAGTCACAAACCTTATGACTCACGCAACGCCGCAGATGACTCAAGTATCACGACATCTGACTCACGAAGCACAACTGACTCAGGTTATACCCAAGCTGACTCGCAGACCATCACAACTGACTCATGAAACACCACTGATGACTCTTGCTGACTCACGGCCCTGCACACCCAACTGACCAAAGCTGACTCACCAAATTACACCACAATTTCGTGTTTCAAGACTAATTCCAACATTAGAAACTGAAGGGAAATGTTCAATAAATAGCGGATTGATTTATATTTTTGTTCTATGACTGTTTCTCTATTTGTCTGTCATCGTCTATCTCTATGTGTTTTAACTGTTCATCTGTGTGTGTGTGTGTGTGTGTGTGTGTGTGTGTGTGTGTGTGTGTGTGTGTGTGTGTGCCTATCACCTTCACCACTAAACTAACACTTATCAACACTAACTACAAACTAACTAACTACTTACTCTCTCTCCACTAACACTAACTCTATGGGTGAAGGTGGAAAAGAGGAACATTGAGTGGACGTGTCTGAAGGGAACTGAACGCTTGTCACCCTTAACAAACCCAAAAAACATCACCCCCAAGAAAAAACGAAAAAAACGTCAACTCTATGAAACTTAACTTTACTTTTTATCACTACACCATGACATGCAGCAGATGTGTGCAAGAAAATACTAAGATAAATGAGTGTTTCAGTTTTCAAAGGTCATATACTTCGCTCTTTTCATCAATATACAAACAAGCATTTGGTAAAATTGAATAAAAGTTGACTTGACTCACGGGAATAACCGAGAGAGAGAGAGAGGAAAAAAAAAGATGAACTACGGAAAGCGTCATGTCATCGGGTGAGTTAAGAGTAGAAATGTAGCTACACACGTTTTAATTATCACCCTTCAAGCATGCAAAAGGTGAAGAAACTTAAGAAGAAGAAGAAAAGTCTTTCTTATATATTACACTTCCTACTTTCTTAATTTTTTCATTAACGACACAATGACTTACGACTTTAACACACTAAAAATAAAAATAAATAAATAAAAAAAAAGAAAGAGAAAGAGCGAAATCATATCACTAACATTCAAACTTAATAAATACAGATATAAGGTCTTCTGTTTATTTGGCTTTACTTGGCAGACAAGCTCCGCCCTTCTGCCACTCATCGATGATTGCTTAGGGAAGATAATGATGATAATAATAACAATAATAATAATAATAATAATAATAATAATAATAATAATAATAATAATAATAATAATAACGATAACAATAATAATTACCATTCTAGATCATAAGAAAAGGGAGAGGAAAAAAAAAAAAAAGTTAGGCTTGGGAAGATAAAGGTTTACCGTCAAGTTACGTTACGCTGAACAGACTCTTCCAATTAACGCCATAACTAACTCACTAACACACACGTAAGTTAAGATGGGCAGGTTGTTATCCGTTTTGTTGTTATCTTTGTTATGTTTGAGAGTCCAATGGTATAGAAGGACTCAGGGTGAATAAAGGTTAATAATTGTCATTGGTTCGCCAGTATGTTATTCACCATTATATATATTTTTTAATAATTGCAGATGAAGCAGGAAGGAAGAGATGCATTCGATGATTAAAAAAAGATAAAATAATAACAATAATGATAATAATAACTGAACTATACACATATCGTAGGTTCGTAATGATTATCTTAACTAGTTTTTCAATAATACTTAAAACAAAACAAAAAACAAAAAAAACCTACAAGTATACGACGTGGAAATATAAAGTTAAGAATATAATGATTTTGTATTGATTTCTAAAAGTTGAAAGTCAAGTCAGAAGAGAGATTAAAAACAAAAAGTCATATTAACTCCAAATATGTTCAAGTATCACAATGCCCTAACTTTTTTCTTATATTATTCTTCAAACTTTGCTTTCTATTCGGGTACAAATCTGCTCTTCCTCCTCCTCCTCCTCATCTTCCTTCCATTTTACATCCTCCTATTCTCCCTCCTCATCTTAGTCATTCTCCATTCACCTCATCACCTCCTCCTCCTCCTCCTTCTCCTCCCACGTTTGACCTCCTTCTGCTCCTTCCTCAGAGCCCGTGCAGGAAGGCAACAGCGGTGGTTTCATAGTGGGCAGACCCTTCAACTTCCCAGGGTTCGCATCTATCGGTGGGTTTGGACCGATGGAGGACGTTGACAAGACAGATGGTGAGTGGATATGATATACGCAAGGGGAAGGATCACTTATACACACATACACACGCACACACACACACCTGGCTGACTACTAATCCACTCGTTTTCTTTACAGTTGCTGGATCCTTCATGCAGACCATCGACTTCCCATCACTGCACTTCGATCCCATTGACGACAGCCACCCTCCCTTCCCCCAGACCCCCACCTTCCCCCAGTCTCCCTCCTTCCCCCAGCAGGTGAGTGAGCTGCGGGGGAATGCTGCTCTGGACTCCTTCCCTCTCTCTCTGCATGCATCAGAAGGGCCTCCTCCTCCTCCTCCAAAGGGCAACGACAACTACAACGACAACCACGACAACTACTACTTCGACAACCACCAGCACCTAGTAGAAGACTCACACACTAACGATCTAACTTCTAACCAATTTAATCCTTCATCTCAATACCTTCATCCACCTATTCATTCTCCTCCTCCTCCTCCTCCTTCTACTCTTTCTCTTCCTCTTCCTCTTGCTACTTTTTCTCATCCTCCTTCTACTCTTTCTCATCATCCTCCTGTTCTTTCTCATCCTCCTCCTCCCCCAACTCTATCTCTTCCTCCTCCTACTCTTTCTCATCATCCTCCTGTTCTTTCTCATCCTCCTCCTGTTCTTTCTCATCCTCCTCCTCCTCCAACTCTATCTCTTCCTCCTTCTACTCTTTTTCATCATCCTCCTGTTCTTTCTCATCCTCTTCCAACTCTTTCTCTTCCTTCTCCAACTCTTTCTCTTCCTCCTCCTACTCTTTCACCCCCTCCCCCGCCTCTTCCCCTGCAACAAGTAGTACTAATCCCTAACACCCTCCCCGCCCGTAGACTCCCCACACCTATATATCCTCCCCTTCGTCTTCAACGCGTCAGATCTAAGCGCCCCAACAAAGGACTTCTCAGTGGTTTAGTGAGTCCGCTGCTAGACTTTATCCAGCAGCCCACCCCACCCCGGCGACTCAGAGCCCCACCACAGGTACTACTATGAAGCCATGTGAGCCTGTACCGGTGTTGCAGGGCCCCAGGTAGTGCTATAGGACAATGGGGTAGAGTTCAAGGTCCTTACACTGCCACAGGATCCCTCTACTACGGTACTTTATGGTTGTTAGGACTCTTAGGTAGTGTTACAAGGCACTTAGTTAGGTTTATAATGACTTTACAACAGTTTTAAGGAACATGAACGAGTGCTGCAGTTCTTTAGCTAGTTACACAGACCTTAGATAAATGTTACATCACCATCATCATCGTCATTTTGAAAGGCGCGCACCAATCTGCAACGGTCCCTACCAGCCTCTCCACACATACCTTAATCTCTACAGTCCTTAAAGACCACTTCATTACAGTTCTCTTAGGTCTATCTCTAAACACTCTACCAACTACAGTAGAGCCCTATTTAGCCCGAGAATTAGGTGGATGAATGCAGTCGCGCTAACTGAACATAATATTATTTGGTGATCACTTGGCTACGTTCATATATTTAACTGTTTTCACCCATTCACTCCATCATCCTCTCAACATGCCCCAACCACCTCACTCTACCTCTTCTTATCACCAGATTGATATCCTCAACTCTCATCCTCTCCCTCAGTTTAGCATCAGTCATCCTAGTCTGTTGGTCATCCTCATATCCGTCCACTTTAACCTGCGTCTTATTACAACGTTTTCATAATATTATATAGTATTACATGGCCTTTTCTTCGTATTACAGAATGGTGGATGAAGACAGACCCTCCACCGGTAAAAACTTAAATCATCTCACAACTATAACAATTCATTAATTAATAAATATATCCAACCTTACTAAGACCTAAACCAACTGTCACTAAATAACCTCACTTTGTCTTGCACTAAACCCTTGGAATGACACTTATCTCATGAATGAAAAAAAACGATATTAGCAAACAACTTTCCGTTCATTACTCTTCCACTCTCCTACTAACAGCACCCAATTGAATGCATCCACAACATTACTTTGGATTTATGAAAGGGGACTGTTTTGCACTCTCCCTGCCCCTCGCACTGTGTCTTCCACGGGGCAGGAATGGGATTATGTGATGGTTTAGTAACACTGTTGTCAGGCGTTGGAATGAATAGTAATGCACTGCTTATAGAGGTTAAGGTTACGTATTGTGTTAATGACTGACTTCTTGACTTAATCTTGTGACTTTGGTGCTCTCTCTCTCTCTCTCTCTCTCTCTCTCTCTCTCTCTCTCTCTCTCTCTCTCTCTCTCTCTCTCTTCTCTCTCTCTCTTCTCTCTCTCTATTTCTCGAGTGCCTGACTGACTGCCTTTGTTTGCATTTTACAGCCGATCTTCTAGACGTTGTTACTTCCTAACCTGCTCTCTTCCTTTCATCACAGGTAAGTGAACGACACACTCCCTCTCTCTCTTTTCTCTCTATCTCTCTGACTTGAGGACCAACACCACTGATTCACAACCCACCCACTGAATGACCAACCCACTAACCCCCAACACACAAAACGTTTTCCTATTTTTAACTCAAGAAGATTTAAAATTGAGGAGCAACATAAGGAGGAGGAAGAGGAAGAAAAAACTCACTATCCTACAAAGTCAAATGTCTCTCCCTTGACCCTTCATTTCTTCCCTCACAGACCCAAGACATCGAATTGAAATCAGAAATGAAGACCAGAAGACGTCGAGCAGTAGCAGAAGAAGGAGAAGACCAGACCGACCCTATCTCAGCTTCACTCATACCACACAAAAGAGTCCACCGCGTACAGACAGAGTCCCAAGCCCCTCACAGCCGCAAACCACGCGACGGCCTTGACATGGAGTCTTCCCCTGCAGAAGCTCCTCACTACTTCAGTTCTGTGTCTGAGTTTGAATTCCCCCGTTTACAACCCCGGCACAGGCAAACTCCGGCTATCAGCAGATCAACACATGCTACAGGGAGTCACTTCTCTGGCCGCCACTCTCCTGCCCAGTTCAGAAGGGAAGATGAAGAAGAATTCCTTAGGCCGGAAGGACAGAGGTTTTATCCTTCCTTCAATGGTCATCATGTCTCTTCACACATCTCACCGTCCTCCCGCGCTCCTTTCTTCCCGTCTGCGCCTATCCCATCCAGACCCACAGGACTGAGGGGCAGCAGATATATCAACAGAGGAGTTGGGTTCAGGGGAAGTCCTAGTCCTGGCCATAGGGAACAAATAGGGTTCAGGGACCAACACCACCAGGGACCACCAGTAAGGGAGACCCCTTCCCACATCAGCCCTGACACAGCATTCTCACCAAGCCGCCGACCCTTCCACCGCGAACAAGAACATTTCGGACAGGACAACTCAGTCTTGGGATCAGGAAACTTTGAGGTGCTTCGTGGGGGAACTTTCTATGACCTGGACGACACGAATGGCCACCAGCACGGCTATGACCACCTGCTGCACGGGGATGACTTCTCGTTCTTCCCAGCAGCACGACCCCCACCTTCCCCTCCTCGCACTAACTACGTTGACGACTTTTTCTCCAACTTCAGAGACTTTTCCGAGTTTGCAGTGAGGAGATCCGACGAAGGGGAGTCATCCTTTGTGGAGGACGAGTATGACCCTGAGTTTTATAGTGGAGGAGGAGGATACGGCTCAGAGCATGTGCACCTCATTGCTCCCTCATACACAACCATTAAGGTGAGGAACGTGACCCACACCAACACCACCTCTGAACCAAATACAAAAGCTGTGAATGCAAACTCCTTACCAATAAGAAGCAAGGAGAATAGCACTGGCAGGCCCAACACAGCAGCAACAGTAACAGGACACACCCAGCCGTCGACACACAGACGACCCAATAACATCCAGGAGCTGCTAGAGGAGGTGGATCCACACCCGAGTACCTCCACCTCCGCCTCCACTGACGTCGAGGAAAAGGATCCAATGCTAGCAATGTTCTGAGATCTCTCCGTACGTCCTCGTCACCTCACATCAGATTTACGTTTATAAATAAGTTAAAGAAGACAAATTGTAAATACATATCGTCCGTTCGCTAGTCCGTGTTTATAGTTCATAGAAGGTGGAACACATCGGTGACTTCAGTCTTCGAAGTCTTGGGTCGATGTCACAAAATTGCGCTGGAGTTATTTGAGTTTAAAATTTAGCACCACAGCATTACGTGAATAACAGTTACGTCTCTATGTTTTGTGTTAAATGTTACGTTACAATGATGCATACAGTGCTACGCCACAATGTTGGTGCACCATAAGCACTGCACCATTATGCTGCATCGTAATTTTGTGTCATAATTCTGCGTCTTGTCACCTGTCTCAGTGCGCTGGAGCTGGCCTCTCAGCGCACCTCTCACCACTCGCTATGTTAATGTCATAGGTCATATTTTTATACAAATGTACACCCTAGAATAGCATGAAAAAATGTAGTTAATATGGGGAAGCTCTATTAATGCCATTCATTATTATTATTATTGTTCTTATTATCATTATTTCCTATATTATTATGAGAATATGGCAATACATTTTTTTTTTATCATATACGAAGCTAAATGTGCACCTCAAACAATTTCATAATCATCAAACTGACATAATTTCGTACTACAAATGAACATGACTGAAAAAAAGAAAGAAAAAGGTAGAACTGGCTTTTGAAATACACCATTTTTTCCCTTTTTTTACTTGACATGCTAATAGGAGATTCATTATCGTGTTTAATTATGTGTACATCTTAAAGTTCATGTATACTTTATCGAGTCAAGCAATTCATAAGTGTTACCCAGTTGTGCACAGGAAAAAGGGATCAAATGCCTCGTCTTGGCTACCACTTTTTGATGGGGATACAAGCCGAGTGCTATCTTTACTATCATTATTATTATTATTATTATTATCATTGATGTATTTTTTATTTATTTACTTTAGTGTGATGATGTTTATAGTCATAGCTCTATTTTTTATCTTATTCTATTTAGTGGTCAGTTATGATTTTGAGTTGAAACACACACACACACACACACACACACACACACACACACACACACACACACACACAGGTGCCTACATGATTACCTTGTTAGTACTTTTTTTTTGTTTGTTTACACCTGTGCACACTAGTTGTTTACCTCACCGTGGGTTGTGTTTACCTATGTGCAGCACGTGTTACTAGTTCCCTGATTGTTCTCATGTGTATATAAGCATTATGCCAATAAAGACTATCATATGCACGCTATTAATCACTTATTTTTCTTCCATCATACTATTCAAAACATGACTCAAATGCATCATACTTATTCTCATACTAAATTAACACAAACAGTAACAGTCGCAGTGTCCTATAGTTTGAGCTCCTTGTTGATGATGATACGTAATGTAGAGAGATGAGATGACTTCGGAAGTTTTCTATCAATAATTTTATAATTATCATTGATGTCAGCCCTGTGGTGGAGCTGCAAGATACTGACTGCCACAGTATTACCTACGGGTTCTAAAAGGCAGCCAAAAGGCACAGAGTGAGAGGTCTGTGATGGCCTTCCTCTGTATTCTCTCCTATGAAAAGATAAGGTACACAGGGAGAGGGAAGCGTAATGTCTCCCTGAAGCCTTGATCATTCTTGTGAACATAGCATACAACAGTGTGATGCAGATGCTTCTTATGAATGTAGATCTCGGTAATGTTTTAAGTGACAAGCAGAAAAGCTTTGTTCACACTCTCAGCTTGATATAAGGCAGACAAGGAGGAGTTTAAGCAGTGCATAACCTGCAACAAGGTAGAGGATTCATACGATTCCTTACAACTTTACATATAATTCAATATATAACTGCCAGACAAAGGTACAATAACAGTTGTACTTTCAGGATTACAGTGCATAAAGGTTTACAGCATTCACATCAGCATCTTAAATAGGAGAATGTGTACAAATTATTAAGAAATAAATCCAGCATGGCACAAGACAAAATATTTGGTTCTCTTAGAGACGGCTTTACATACCAGCTGCCAGTCCCAACATAAACAAATATCATACCATAACATTCGCTCTGTTTAACCAATGACTGACTCCCCAAACATATCTAGACTCCAGCAGCCAATCAAACACTGACACTGTGTTAGGACATCTAGAATGTCTTAGGCTTGGCTCATCATTGTAACAACACAAAACCCAAAAAACGTCCACTATGGTTCTATCAGCGCGACATTGAACAATGTTAAATTATCATTCAACTTTGAGTGTGCATATTCCTGTCTTGGAATATAAATAAAATGTCATAAGACTGGGTTTGCTGAATCTTATTCAGTTGGTTATCTTAATCATCAGGATGGGCCGGCCTGAACAAACCTTTTCACATCAAGAAGAAAACTTCTTGCATTTAGCGATTTAATTTGTTCTTAACTTAACGTAGTAATAGTAATACATTTTTTTTAAACAATATAAAAATATGATCAGTGGATTAATGCTTCTGAAGATGGTGACAACATAATTATAATCATGTAACAATCATAAGAAAAGAAAGACGGAAAGAAATAGAAAGAAGAAAGTATAGAAACACTATCTCATTTACCAGCTACCTAACCTGCTACAAACTACAACTTTACAACTCAAACATTACTCATCTATTTATCATTACACTCTAATAATGTGTTTACTGGTTTAAAATATCTTATAAAAAGCTTTGTCTTTTTGTATAAAAAATTCAATGACAAACACTGAATAATAATTATATGAACACATTTCTTTCTTTAAACACACAACACAACGTAAAAAAGTCATAAATGTTTTGGAGTTGAAAAAGCTACAACTCTGTCTATTTTATGTACACATACACACACACACACACACACACACACACTTGGAATGGATTGAAAGAAGAGGTGATAATGGCAGTGTACAACAACTAAAGAAAAAACTGGACAAACAGATATAGACACACATTAGTGTAGCTCAGGCTCTGTATATTACAACTACGTACATACCCACACACACATACTACCAAAAACATAAAAGGTACACTCATACATGCATATTATAAAACACATCCACTAAGCATAACAATATTCCTGAACCAGAAACAGTAAAAAAGTTGGAATCTGTATAAATAGTCAGAAATGCACTTATGGTAATGAAGATATGTGAATAACGGATAGGTAGGGAAGATGGAAGGGGTGACAGCAACATACACACACACACACAGACACACACACACACACACACATACTTAACTGTCTGGTATTATAGGATCATTAATGGAAGCAAGGTACCGTCTGTTAATTGTACCAAATTATACCATATACTTAACTCTCACTCTGTCTCTTTCTGCATTTTTATACACTAACTTAATGTATATAATGACGAAATTACATCAGTGACAGATAAAAAAAAGTTGTTTAACTTATGAATATAAAAATTATATATTAGCGACACCAACCATTCCGGAATTAGATTGGGTTCAACAAAGTTCACTATGATTATGTGCATGTGTAAAATTTGTGTTTCTAAAATGACTGTTCAATGCTAATTTCTACATACCTGTTTGTGGTTGTGTATTTGCAGGTACAGTATTTGTGTTTCCTACCTGTGATATGCTGATTCTTGTGTCACACCTTGACTTTCTCCCTCATCCTTAATTCTTACTTATTCTTATCACCATCACCTTTTCTCTCTAAATGGTTACGTGTGATTGCTTCAGGAAATATCTTCTGTACTTTCTTGGTCTGTTTCTCGTGTTGGTGTTGGTTGAAGTTTCTGCCAAGTTATTGAGGCTGCCAACTTGTATCTGGAAGCAAGTAACAAAGGGTGATCAGAGCATAACAAATAAAAGATAAAGATACATATTTATAAATGTTTTTAGTATCTATCTCACTAGTTTTTAAAGCATGATGTGTTCAATAAATACTTTGTAGTGACATCACATGACACAGTTTTGCTTTCAACTCTATTCCTATTGGTAAGTTGAGTGCAATTTCATACATATTTACTTGTGATAGTATTGTATCCATATTCCAGTTCCATTCATGACACATCTGGTTGTAAGAATACTAACCTAACACTGGCTGAATGTTGGAGGTCTGAGGGTGAATAACTTGGTGAGTGTGTGTGGCATCAGTGGTGTGCAGCTGCGTCTGGTGGGTGAGGGTGGCTTGGTGTGTTGGCCTCTGTTGCTGCTGGACTGCTGAAAGTGTTGGCTGAGGTGCTGTGGCCTGCTGGTGAACTATGGACATTTGCTGTGGAATGAGGTTGATCTGAGGTGATGTCTTCTGTGACACCTGCTGCAGCTGGTTCAGATGTGGGGTTGTGTGGCGGGGGGGATGCGGGTGGATGACAGGCAGCTGCTGTGGTGGTGCTGGTAACCTGGTCTGCTGTGGTATAACATGGAGATGCTGTGATGACTGTGATACTGGGACAATCTGCCTCGCCTGCTGGTGAATAACATGAAGCTGCTGCTGCTGCTGCTGCTGCTGCTGCTGGGATGTGTCTGATTGGTTGGACTGGTGGTGGGTCACTGCTATCTGATGTTGTGATGTTGAGGTCTGCTGCTGCTGCTGCTGGTGTATGACAGGGAGGTGTTGTGATGGTGGTGTTTGCTGCTGCTGTTGCTGCAGCTGTTGTTGTTGTTGTTGTTGTTGTTGGTGAATGACAGGAAGCTGTTGCGTCTGTGTTGTATCTGACTGAGTGACTTGCTGGTGGGTGGGTGGTGTGCTTGCTATCTGCTGGTGAGGCTGAGGTGTGCCGTGGTGTGGAACAGAATGATGTTGTACCACAGTGAGAGGTGGGACAGGCTGCTGTGGGGGTGGTACAAGGGACAGCTGCTCTGAGGGTGCCTGCTGTGCCCCAGTGTGCGTTGGGTGCACCACTGTGTACGCCCACACATACACAGGGGCAGCGCCAGGCTGTGTACGCTGAGGGACACCTGAATACTGTACTGACGGTGATGAGATTGGTGTT
Organism: Metacarcinus magister; assembly: GCA_029783475.1. NCBI lineage: Eukaryota > Metazoa > Arthropoda > Malacostraca > Decapoda > Cancridae > Metacarcinus > Metacarcinus magister. Next base: position 3,681,035 of record JAPQNM010000049.1, read on the forward strand.
GAGGTTGGGATGAGCACCTGGGTGTCCTGTGGGGCGGGTGTGTTGGCAAGACCCGGGCACGTCCACAAGATCTGGTCAGTGCTTCTAATGATGGTGGATCCGTCTTGGCTCAGGCTGTCTGGGGCCTCAGTGATGATGGAGCATGGAGGAGGAGGAGGAGGATGCTGCTGCTGTTGTTGCTCCTGCTGGTGATGAAGCTGCTGCTGCTGCTGTTGCTGTTGCTGTTGTTGTTGTTGTTGTTGTTGTTGTTGTTGTTGTTGTTGTTGCTGTTGTTGTTGTTGCTGTTGTTGTTGTTGTTGTTGTTGTTGTTGTTGCTGATGTTGGTGGTGATGGTGGTGATGATGATGATGCTGTTGATGTAGTTGTTGTTGTTGCTGATGTGGTGGTGGTGGCTGTGGTGGTGGTGGTGGTGGTGGTGCCATTTCCATCACCTTTGAACTTCTTGCAAGTGGCTAAAAAGTATTTTATATTCAGTTTATTGCAAGTATAATGTCAGTTATGATTTTGTGATGTTAAGGAGCAGTTATGGGTCTATAAGAAACCATTCACAGTTATAACTAACAAAACAGAACGTGCATAAAAACCTATCAATGCACAACTACCAGTCTTCTCTAATATCTTTAAGCAAAAAATCAAAGTTGAAAAAACACGTAAATTGGCTATGACATGAACCACAAAATCATTGACCAACTTGTAATTCCAAGCTGTTATAATAATTCCTCAAACAACCTTGCAACAACACTTCACACATAAGTAATGACTTCATCACACAAACAACAACAGAATCAACACATCAACAAGAAGAAGAAGTGTCAAACAGCACCACTCACACTCCTTCAAATAAAGGTCTTGAGGCAGTGCAATCATCATGGGAATATCATTAAAAATCTAAACAACTCTAATATAAAAAAGAAAATGAAAGCTAGAAAAATTATGTAAGATGAATATAGAAATGCGAAGAAGTGTTACCTGTATGCTTTGTGAGGGAGGGGCAGGGAGGGCAGGGTAGGGTGAAGGGGGCACTGTGCGTTGTTTTTTCCTTCTTCTATGGAGGCTATCTCGACCACCAGCAGACGGAACTGAGCATCTGCAACACCAAGGTACACCATCATCACCATCACTATCATCATCATCATTTTGAAAGGATTAACAACAACACTAATAAAAGAAGAAGGGCTTACTTGCGCACGTTATGTCCTTGCTCACCACAGCGGCTACACTTGATGCGGCAATTGGTGACCTGACTGATGTGCACGAGGCGAGGGCTTGAGGACAGCCAGCTCCTCTTCAGCTCCAAGCAAACACTCCCATAGCGATTAATTACCACCGGCGCCTTCTTGAATGAGGAGAGTGACAGTCCTATTGTGTTTCTGGAAAAAAAAGAGTGAAGAAGTGCTTATAATGATGTTAATGTAGATGAAGATGATGATGTAATGTCACCAAATAGTCAGTGCTTACCTGTTATCCTTCCTCATCTCTGCTGTCGAGTTGGTGAAGTTGACCACGAAGCGAAGTGGAGTCCCGCCGGGCATGGTGATGTGGAAGACCTTGTCGGCCATGGCAGCGCGTTCTTTCTCTATAGCTGTGTAGGTGGGGTTGATGGCGCTCCCTTCACTCACGATGGCCTTCATGAGCGGCCGGAAGAGTGTGGCGATGGAGCTGGCTTTGTACAGGGATGTTACCTTGTTCTCATCCACCACCTGCATGGACTGAACGCCAAAGAAGTAGGTAAGCATCTTGCACTGTGCCGTTCGACCTCCTGTTCCGGGGGCATCTGTGGTTTTCTCGGCAAGGCTCGTCATGTCACGCTTCTCCTCAAAGTAGTCCATCATGTCCACGTGGATGCAGGTGTCCTCGTCCAGTTCGTGAATCTCGTACTCGGCGTGGCAGGACAGTTCCTCGAGTGTCTTGGCCACGGCATCAAAGTAGTGCCAGCGAGCACCCACCACGCTGCCACTCCGCCCTCCCTCTGCCTTGCTCTCAGGGGGTTCTGTGATGGTGAAGTGTGAGGGGTGGGTGCTCTTTTCATGCTGGTAGATCAAGGGTCCTGCCTCGCCGTCTGTCACAAAGTACTCCAGGTGCTCGGGAAAGTAGGTCTTTTCCAGTCGGTCGATGATGAATGGAGGCTTTAGTACAGATTTATCCAGCTTCTCCTTGTAGTAACAGTATTCCTTCCTGTACTGCTCCTTGGTCTGCTTGAGTAATATCCGCTTGGCCAAACACTCCTCGTCTGTGAGAGAGACTCCAACACTGTTCTTCTTACACCAGATGTCTGTGACCAGGTTCTCTCTGGCACGGTCATTGGCATCCCTCAGAGTCTGTATCAGCAGGAAGAACATCACATCTACCTTGTCCTCTTTGTGCACCTGACAGAACTTATCAATGTGGGATATGAGAGGCTTAAGTCGGTCCTGCCGGATGTACTTGGCATTGACGGAACACAGCGACTGTTTCTGGTATGGGGTTCTGGTGCCTATTTTCTTGGGCATGATCAGATACTGCCTGAGAGTCTCTTCTTGTGTGTAGTCATGTTCCTCGAGGCCGGTGATGCTGTCGAGGTTCCCGAGATCCTCTGTCTGACACCCGATGGACCTGAATGCCTCTTTGAACTCCTCTCTGCTTCTCTTCCTGGTTGTGTTTCTTCGTGATTCTTGAGCTTGTGGGGCTGGGTTTGGGAGAGTTCCAAGCTCCTCACCACCTACACTACCACCAACACCACCACTTTCAGGCTTTCTAAACGACTCACTGGGTAACACGGGCAGAGGATTTTGTTCTTTCAAAAGACACACTCTGCAGTCACTCCCACTGTGCTCCACAAACTCTGCCGGCTTGTCTCGGAAGAATTCACACTTTTTCCTCTTTGATACTTTCAGATAGAGTCTCTTTAGTTTGCGTTCACAGCTCACACACACATTAACAGGATACACTTCTGCACTCTCATTGGATATGTCAACGTTCCACACTTTTTTGACATGCTTCACTACTTCTTCCTTGGGCACACCTTTCTTGGGACCATCATACTTGACCGTCATCTCACCACATATCCTGCAGATCCTTCCTAGCTTGGTGGTGTGCAGGTCTTCACTTGGCTCATCACTCTCCACACAATTCATCTCAACATCCTGGTCAATGGTGATGATATTCTGCTCTTGCTTCACTACACTGCACTCCTCTATCAAAATACTATTACTGGTCTCCTGTGTTGTGTCTCTAGAGTCAGCATTGTGTGTGTCATGTCCAGTCACAATTATCAGAGCATTACTACTGCTCTCTGATGTCTGCTTACTTCCATCTTGACCCTTTACTTCAGCTGCCTGCTTCTCAAGGTCACTACTGATACTCTTCACTGTCTCAATTCTCGCATCCTTATTACTGTCTATATCTGCTTTATTTTTCAGGTAACTGCTATTGTCCTGCTCTACCTGCTTCGTCACATCGTTACCACTGCTCACCTGTACTTGTTCTGTCTGCTGTTCCGAATCACAGCTAAAGATTAGGGTGTCATCTCCCATTACCTTGGACACCTGGCTATCATCTACTGAGTCCCCCAATTCAAGCAGAAGGGTGATCTCTTGATGCTGATCTTTTGCAAGGTGGACTGCACATACTGGGTCCTCGCTGTGTATAGCGTTGAGTTGTATTGTGTTTGTCTGGTCTACACTCAGCCCTAGACTAGTTTGAGCACGCATGTCATTTTCTGTATCACATCTCATACGCTTGTTGCTTGTCAGGTTATGCTTTGTACTTTGTTCATGTTCATCTTCCAGGTTATCAGTCAAACACTCAACACCCTTTGTATCATGGTCTGCACGGTTAGGTTCACCATCTGCAACATGTTTCACACTGTCACTTTCACTGTTTCCTGAGTCACATAGAACAATGGTACATTCACTGTTTCCTGTATCATATTTTTCAGTGCCTCTGTCACTGCTTTGTGTGTCATGCCCCAAACTGTCACTTCTTTTCTCCCCTTCAACATTGCTGCTGCCACTCCCTTCACTGCCACTTCCATAACTTGAAGAATCCATAGCTTCCACAGACCCACATTTCCTGTTGTTCCCCAATGACGAGGCATCAGACCCTGATTCCCCACTATATACAATCTCCTTCATCATTATGTATAACTACATAACATTCAACAAGTCTTCATTTTTATGTCTCCTGCTGCTAAATGCTTTCATATACAGGATAGGTCAATGACACAAACCTTATCCTCTGTAACATAACAACACTACACCAGCATACATATAGTCCTTCAACTATGTAACAGCAAAACTGACAAGGTGGAAAGATTCTGGCAGTGAAGCATAAGCATTGGATTAAAACACACTTAAATAATTAACTTAGATAAAGTGAAGTGTTATCCCATAACCTTAAGATATCAAGTAAGAGAACTCTGCAATAAGAAGCAGTCAGTGAAGCAGGTGTCAGGTATTAACAACTGTCCACTTGATAATCTTATATACTCATTACTTAACACTTAGTAACTCAATGAACAAATATAACACAAAAGCACCACACAGTTGCACGTCTATAAAACAAACAAATCAATAGGAAAATACATATACTGGTCAATATATAAATTTGTCACCATAAATAGCTGCATTCATAGCAATAATGTCAAAAGAACCTTGGCA
>JAPQNM010000049.1:3693171-3760671 GCA_029783475.1 Metacarcinus magister
TATCTCTAATAGCTTTCTAGAAAATTGGGAGGAAAGTCATGTTTTTATATAAATATAAAGTTTAATTTTACTACGTAATTATTAGTCATAGAACAAATATTCATAATTTAAGTTTTACAGTTTAATTAGGTCTATCAGATACTGCAATGATATTTCCAATATCTCTAATAGCTTTCGAGAAAATGAGGAGGAAATTCATGTTTTTATATATATATTAAGTTTCATTTTACTGCGTAATTATTAGTCATAGAAAAAATATTAATAATGACAGTTGTACAGTTTAATTAGGTGTATCAGATGCTGCAATGATATTTCCAATATCTCTAATAGCTTTCGAGGAAATGAGGAGAAAAGTTATGTTTATATAGAAATATTAAGTTTCATTTTACTGAGTAATTATTAGTCATAGAACAAATATTCATAATGACAGTTGTACAGTTTAATTAGGTGTATCAGATGCTGTAATGATATTTCCAATATCTCTAATAGCTTTCGAGAAAATTAGGAGGAAAGTCACTTTTTTATATAAATATAAAGATTAATTTTAATGCGTAATTATTAGTCATAGAACAAATATTCGTAATTTCAGTTTTACAGTTTAATTAGGTCTATCAGATGCTGCAGTGATATTTCCATTATCTCTAATAGCTTTCGAGAAAATGAGGAGGAAATTCATGTTTTTATATAAATATTAAGTTTCATTTTACTGCGTGATTATTAGTCATAGAACAAATATTCATAATGACAGTTGTAAAGTTTATTTAGGTGTATCAGATGCTGGAATGATATTTCCAATATCTCTAATAGCTTTCGGGAAAATGAGTAGGAGAGTCATGTTTTTATATAAATATTAAGTTTCATTTTACTGCGTATTTATTAGTCATAGAACAAATATTCATAATCACAGTTGTACAGTTTAATTAGGTATATCAGATGCTTCAATTATATTTCCAATATCTCTAATAGCTTTCGAGAAAATGACGCGTATACTCCTCGACACGACCCGTTACCCCGTAAGGAACACATATACTCTTAACTTCCACGAATATTCTGGTAATGACTGTTACAGCTCAAAGCAGTTCATAATTATGCCTTGCAACACGTTTAACCATCTTACAGACCCTCGTGGATGTGTAGAATTGATCTCAACCTAGGCTGGATTTTTTGTCATTTTTGCTACTTCGGGAAATTTTTTGCAAAATTTCCTCTTCGATTTTTTTTTTTTTTAAGTATGTTGTACATAGGAATAATGTAAGAATTTCAGCTTAATTTCAGTTAATTTCACCAGCCACTTTTATTTCTATAAAGGAATTTATTTGGGTTAAAACAGATGATAAAATCAGTATGGTGGATCTAATACTTTACCAATGTTGATGGAAAAGATATCAGATATTCCTTATGAAATTACCAACTAATAAACAAAGCACTTTGTTCAATTGGTATCTTAGCTTACAAGCTAATATTGGTTGTTTAATGATATCAACATTTTAGTAAATAACTATTTTTCATGAGATAGATACCGATCAAATATAACAAAGAGTTATGTTGTGAAATCATAAATATTTTTCGCTTTCTTTTAAACCCTATCCCATTCCAATCCTGCGTCTAGTTTCTTTTTTCGTTATTTATAATCTACGTAATTTACGTAGGGACGTAATATATATTTTCTTAATACTGTGTTTATCGGTACTTGTTACATACCATAAGGATCGGAAAACACTGCACATTCTGAATCCATCCTTGAAAATTCAATACGAGTCAAACGAAAGGAGTTACAACTAGTTTCAGTAGAAACTGAAACGTAATTATTAGCCATAGAACAAATATTCATAATATCAAATGTACAGTTTAATTAGGTATATCAGATGCTGCAATGATATTTCCAATATCTCTAATAGCTTTCGGGAAAATGAGGAGGAAAGTCATGTTTTTAAATAAATATTAAGTTTAATTTTACTGCGTAATTATTAGTCATAGAACAAATATTCATAATATCAGTTTTACAGTTTTATTAGGTCTATCAGATGCTGCAATGATATTTCCAATATCTCTAATAGCTTTCGGGAAAATGAGGAGGAAAGTCATGTTTATATATAAATATTAAGTTTCATTTTACTGCGTAATTATTAGTCATAGAACAAATATTTATAATGACAGTTGTAGAGTTTAATTAGATATATCAGATGCTGCAAGTATATTTCCAATATCTCTAATAGCTTTCGGGAAAATGAGGAGGAAAGTCATGTTTTTATATAAATATTAAGTTTCATTTTACTGCGTAATTATTAGTCTTAAAACAAATATTTATAATGACATTTGTACAGTTTAATTAGGTGTATCAGATGCTGCAATGATATTTCGAATATTTCAAATAGCTTTCGGGAAAATAAGGAGGAAAGTCATGTTTTTATATAAATATAAAGTTTAATTTTATTGCGTTATTATTAATCATAAAACAAATATTCATAATATTAGTTGTACACTTTAATTAGGTGTATCAGATGCTGCAATGATATTTCCAATATCTTTAATGGCTTTCGAGAAAATGAGGAGGAAATTCATGTTTTTAAATAAATATTAAGTTTCATTTTACTGCGTAATTATTAGTCATAGAACAAATATTCATAATGACAGTTGTACAGTTTATTTAGGTATATCAGAATCTGCAATGATATTTCAAATATCTCTAATAGCTATCGGGAAAATGAGGAGGAAAATCATGTTTTTATATAAATATTAAGTTTCATTTTACTGCGTAATTATTAGTCATAGAACAAATATTCATAATGACAGTTGTACAGTTTAATTAGGTGTATCAGATGCTGCAATGATATTTCCAATATCTTTAATGGCTTTCGAGAAAATGAGGAGGAAATTCATGTTTTTAAATAAATATTAAGTTTCATTTTACTGCGTAATTATTAGTCATAAAACAAATATTCATAATTACAGTTGTACAGTTTAATTAGGTGTATCAAAAACTGCAATGATATTTCCAATATTTCTAATAGCTTTCGGGAAAATGACGAGTAAAGTCATGTTTTTATCTAAATTTTAAGTTTATATATACATATATATATATATATATATATATATATATATATATATATATATATATATATATATACATATATATATATATATATATATATATATATATATATATATATATATATATATATATATATATATATATATATATACAGAGAGAGAGAGAGAGAGAGAGAGAGAGAGAGAGAGAGAGAGAGAGAGAGAGAGAGAGAGAGAGAGAGAGAGAGAGAGAGAGAGAGAGAGAGAGAGAGAGAGAGAGAGAGAAAGAGAGAGAGAGAGAGAGAGAGAGAGAGAGAGAGAGAGAGAGGAGAGAGAGAGAGAGAGAGAGAGAGAGAGAGAGAGAGAGAGAGAGAGAGAGAGAGAGAGAGAGAGAGAGAGAGAGAGAGAGAGAGAGAGAGAGAGAGAGAGGAGAGAGAGAGAGAGAGAGAGAGAGAGAGAGAGAGAGAGAGAGAGAGAGAGAGAGAGAAAATGAGGAGGAAAATCACGTTTTTATATAAATATTAAGTTTCATTTTACCGCGTAATTATTAGTCATAGATCAAATATTCATAATGACAGTTGTACAGTTTAATTATGTGTATCAGATGCTGCAATGATATTTCCAATATTTCTAATAGCTTTCGGGAAAATGAGGAGGAAAGTCATGTTTTTATATAAATATTAAGTTTCATTTTACTGCGTAATTATTAGTCATAAAACAAATATTCATAATTACAGTTGTACAGTTTAATTAGGTGTATCAGAAACTGCAATGATATTTCCAATATTTCTAATAGCTTTCGGGAAAATGACGAGTAAATTAATTTTTTATATAAATATTAAGTTTCATTTTACTGCGTAATCATTAGTCATAGAACAAATATTCCAAATTTCAGTTTTACAGTTTAATTAGGTCTATCAGATGCTGCAATGATATTTTCAATATTTCTAATAGATTTCGAGAAAATGAGGAGAAAATTCATGTTTTTATATAAATATTAAGTTTCATTTTACTGCGTAATTATTAGTCATAGAACAAATATTAATAATGACAGTTGTACAGTTTAATTAGGTGTATCAGATGCTGCAATGATATTTCCAATATCTCTAATAGCTTTCGAGGAAATGAGGAGAAAAGTTATGTTAATATAAAAATATTAAGTTTCATTTTACTGAGTAATTATTAGTCATAGAACAAATATTCCTAATGACAGTTGTACAGTTTAATTAGGTGTATCAGATGCTGTAATGGTATTTCTAATATCTCTAATAGCTTTCGAGGAAATGAGGAGAAAAGTTATATTTTTAAATAAATATTAAGTTTAATTTTACTGCGTAATTGTTTGTCATAGAACAAATATGCATAATGACAGTTGTACAGTTTAATTTGGTGCATCAGATGCTGTAATGATATTTCCAATATCTCTAATAGCTTTCGAGAAAATGAGGAGGAAAGTCATGTTTTTAAATAAATATTAAGTTTAATTTTACTGCATAATTGTTAGTCATAGAACAAATATTCATAATGACAGTTGTACAGTTTAATTTGGTGTATCAGATGCTGCAATGATATTTCCAATATCTCTAATAGCTTTCGGGAAAATGAGGAGGAAATTCATATTTTTATATATATATTAAGTTTCATTTTACTGCGTAATTATTAGTCATAGAAAAATTATTCATAATATCAGTTGTAGAGTTTAATTAGGTGTATCAGCTGTTGCAATGATATTTCCAATATCTCTAATAGCTTTCGAGAAAATGAGGAGGAAAGTCATGTTTTTAAATAAATATTAAGTTTCATTTTACTGCGTAATTATTAGTCATAGAACAAATATTCATAATATCAGTTGTACAAATTAATTAGGTCTATCAGATGCTGCAATTATATTTCCAATATCTCTAATAGCTTTCGAGAAAATGACGAGGAAAATCATGTTTTTATATAAAAATACGGTTTTATTTTACTGCGTAATTATTAGTCATAGAACAAATATTCATAATATCAGTTGTACAGTTGAATTAGTTGTATGAGATGATGCAATGATATTTCCAATATCTCTAATAGCTTTCGAGAATACGAGGAAGAAAGTAATTGAAAAAAAGGTAAAATTCAGTATTTATTAGTACTAGTGAAAATATTCATAATGACAGTAGTAGATTTTATTCAGGTCTATCAGATGCTGCAATGATATTTCCAATATCTCTAATAGCTTTCGAGAAAATGAGGAGGAATATCATGTTTTTATATAAATATATAGTTTCATTTTACTGCGTAATTATTAGTCATAGAACAAATATTCATAATGTCAGTTTTACAGTTTAATTAGGTCTATCAGATGCTGCAGTGATATTTCCAATATCTCTAATAGCTTTCGAGAAAATGAGGAAGAAATTCATGTTTTTATATAAATATTAAGTTTCATTTTATTGCGTAATTATTAGTCATAGAATAAATATTCGTAATGAGAGTTGTACAGTTTAATTAGGTGTATCAGATGCTGCAATGATATTTCCAATATCTCTAATAGCTTTCGAGAAAATGAGGAGGAAACTCATGTTTTTATATATATATATTAAGTTTCATTTTACTGCGTAATTATTAGCAATAGAACAAATATTTATAATATCAGTTGTACAAGTTAATTAGGTGTATCAGATGCTGCAATGATATTTCCAATATCTCTAATAGCTTTCGAGAAAATGAGGAGAAAAGTTATGTTTATATAGAAATATTAAGTTTCATTTTACTGAGTAATTATTAGTCATAGAACAAATATTCATAATGATAGTTGTACAGTTTAATTAGGTGTATCAGATGCTGTAATGATATTTCCAATATCTCTAATAGCTTTCGAGAAAATTAGGAGGAAAGTCATGTTTTTATATAAATATAAAGTTTAATTTTACTGCGTAATTATTAGTCATAGAACAAATATTCATAATATGAGTTTTACAGTTTAATTAGGTCTATCAGATGCTGCAGTGATATTTCCAATATCTGTAATAGCTTTCGAGAAAATGAGGAGGAAATTCATGTTTTTATATAAATATTAAGTTTCATTTTACTGCGTAATTATTAGTCATAGAACAAATATTCATAATGACAGTTGTACAGTTTAATTAGGTGTATCAGATGCTGTAATCATATTTCCAATATCTCTAATAGCTTTCGGGAAAATGAGTAAGAAAGTCATGTTTTTATATAAATATTAAGTTTCATTTTACTGCGTAATTATTAGTCATAGAACAAATATTCATAATCACAGTTGTACAGTTTAATTAGTTGTATCAGATGCTGCAATGATATTTCCAATATCTCTAATAGCTTTCGAGAAAATGAGGAGGAAAGTCATGTTTTTAAATAAATATTAAGTTAAATTTTACTTCGTAATTGTTAGTCATAGAACAAATATTCATAATGAGAGTTGTACAGTTTAATTAGGTGTATCAGATGCTGCAATGATATTTCCAATATCTCTAATAGCTTTCGAGAAAATGAGGAGGAAAATCATGTTTTTATATAAATATTAAGTTTCATTTTACTGCGTAATTATTAGTCATAGAGAAAATATTCATAATATCAGTTGTAGAGTTTAATTAGGGTTATCAGCTGTTGCAATGATATTTTCAATATCTCTAATAGCTTTCGAGAAAATGAGGAGGAAAGTCATGTTTTTAAATAAATATTAAGTTTCATTTTACTGCGTAATTATTAGTCATAGAACAAATATTCATAATATCAGTTGTACAAATTAATTAGGTCTATCAGATGCTGCAATTATATTTCCAATATCTCTAATAGCTTTCGAGAAAATGACGAGGAAAATCATGTTTTTATATAAAAATACGGTTTTATTTTACTGCGTAATTATTAGTCATAGAACAAATATTCATAATATCTGTTGTACAGTTGAATTAGGTGTATCAGATGATGCAATGATATTTCCAATATCTCTAATAGCTTTCGAGAAAACGAGGAAGAAAGTAATTGAAAAAAAAGTAAAATTCAGTATTTATTAGTACTAGTGGAAATATTCATAATGACAGTAGTAGATTTTAATCAGGTCTATCAGATGCTGCAATGATATTTCCAATATCTCTAATAGCTTTCGAGAAAATGAGGAGGAATGTCATGTTTTTATATAAATATATAGTTTCATTTTACTGCGTAATTATTAGTCATAGAACAAATATTCATAATGTCAGTTTTACAGTTTAATTAGGTCTATCAGATGCTGCAGTGATATTTACAATATCTCTAATAGCTTTCGAGAAAATGAGGAAGAAAATCATGTTTTTATATAAATATTAAGTTTCATTTTATTGCGTAATTATTAGTCATAGAACAAATATTCATAATGAGAGTTGTACAGTTTAATTAGGTGTATCAGATGCTGGAATGATATTTCCAATATCTCTAATAACTTTCGAGAAAATGAGGAGGAAAGTCATGTTTTTATATAAATATTAAGTTTCATTTTACTGCGTAATTATTAGCCATAGAACAAATATTCATAATATCAGTTGTACAAGTTAATTAGGTGTATCAGATGCTGCAATGATATTTCCAATATCTCTAATAGCTTTCGAGAAAATGAGGAGAAAAGTTATGTTTATATAGAAATATTAAGTTTCATTTTACTGAGTAATTATTAGTCATAGAACAAATATTCATAATGATAGTTGTACAGTTTAATTAGGTGTATCAGATGCTGTAATGATATTTCCAATATCTCTAATAGCTTTCGAGAAAATTAGGAGGAAAGTCATGTTTTTATATAAATATAAAGTTTAATTTTACTGCGTAATTATTAGTCATAGAACATATATTCATAATTTCAGTTTTATAGTTTAATTAGGTCTATGAGATGCTGCAGTGATATTTCCAATATCTCTAATAGCTTTCGAGAAAATGAGGAGGAAATTCATGTTTTTATATAAATATTAAGTTTCATTTTACTGCGTAATTATTAGTCATAGAACAAATATTCATAATGACAGTTGTACAGTTTAATTAGGTGTATCAGATGCTGTAATCATATTTCCAATATCTCTAATAGCTTTCGGGAAAATGAGTAAGAAAGTCATGTTTTTATATAAATATTAAGTTTCATTTTACTGCGTAATTATTAGTCATAGAACAAATATTCATAATCACAGTTGTACAGTTTAATTAGTTGTATCAGATGCTGCAATGATATTTCCAATATCTCTAATAGCTTTCGAGAAAATGAGGAGGAAAGTCATGTTTTTAAATAAATATTAAGTTAAATTTTACTGCGTAATTGTTAGTCATAGAACAAATATTCATAATGAGAGTTGTACAGTTTAATTAGGTGTATCAGATGCTGCAATGATATTTCCAATATCTCTAATAGCTTTCGAGAAAATGAGGAGGAAAATCATGTTTTTATATAAATATTAAGTTTCATTTTACTGCGTAATTATTAGTCATAGAGAAAAATATTCATAATATCAGTTGTAGAGTTTAATTAGGGTATCAGCTGTTGCAATGATATTTCCAATATCTCTAATAGCTTTCGAGAAAATGAGGAGGAAAGTCATGTTTTTAAATAAATATTAAGTTTCATTTTACTGCGTAATTATTAGTCATAGAACAAATATTCATAATATCAGTTGTACAAATTAATTAGGTCTATCAGATGCTGCAATTATATTTCCAATATCTCTAATAGCTTTCGAGAAAATGACGAGGAAAATCATGTTTTTATATAAAAATACGGTTTTTATTTTACTGCGTAATTATTAGTCATAGAACAAATATTCATAATATCAGTTGTACAGTTGAATTAGGTGTATCAGATGATGCAATGATATTTCCAATATCTCTAATAGCTTTCGAGAAAACGAGGAAGAAAGTAATTGAAAAAAAAGTAAAATTCAGTATTTATTAGTACTAGTGGAAAATATTCATAATGACAGTAGTAGATTTTAATCAGGTCTATCAGATGCTGCAAATGATATTTCCAATATCTCTAATAGCTTTCGAGAAAATGAGGAGGAATGTCATGTTTTTATATAAATATATAGTTTCATTTTACTGCGTAATTATTAGTCATAGAACAAATATTCATAATGTCAGTTTTACAGTTTAATTAGGTCTATCAGATGCTGCAGTGATATTTACAATATCTCTAATAGCTTTCGAGAAAATGAGGAAGAAAATCATGTTTTTATATAAATATTAAGTTTCATTTTACTGCGTAATTATTAGTCATAGAACAAATATTCATAATGAGAGTTGTACAGTTTAATTAGGTGTATCAGATGCTGCAATGATATTTCCAATATCTCTAATAACTTTCGAGAAAATGAGGAGGAAAGTCATGTTTTTATATAAATATTAAGTTTCATTTTACTGCGTAATTATTAGCCATAGAACAAATATTCATAATGATCAGTTGTACAAGTTAATTAGGTGTATCAGATGCTGCAATGATATTTCCAATATCTCTAATAGCTTTCGAGAAAATGAGGAGAAAAGTTATGTTTATATAGAAATATTAAGTTTCATTTTACTGAGTAATTATTAGTCATAGAACAAATATTCATAATGATAGTTATACAGTTTAATTAGGTGTATCAGATGCTATAATGATATTTCCAATATCTCTAATAGCTTTCGAGAAAATTAGGAGGAAAGTCATGTTTTTATATAAATATAAAGTTTAATTTTACTGCGTAATTATTAGTCATAGAACATATATTCATAATTTCAGTTTTATAGTTTAATTAGGTCTATCAGATGCTGCAGTGATATTTCCAATATCTCTAATAGCTTTCGAGAAAATGAGGAGGAAATTCATGTTTTTATATAAATATTAAGTTTCATTTTACTGCGTAATTATTAGTCATAGAACAAATATTCATAATGACAGTTGTACAGTTTAATTAGGTGTATCAGATGCTGCAATCATATTTCCAATATCTCTAATAGCTTTCGGGAAAATGAGTAGGAAAGTCATGTTTTTATATAAATATTAAGTTTCATTTTACTGCGTAATTATTAGTCATAGAACAAATATTCATAATCACAGTTGTACAGTTTAATTAGTTGTATCAGATGCTGCAATGATATTTCCAATATCTCTAATAGCTTTCGAGAAAATGAGGAGGAAAGTCATGTTTTTAAATAAATATTAAGTTTAATTTTACTGCGTAATTGTTAGTCATAGAACAAATATTCATAATGACAGTTGTACAGTTTAATTAGGTGTATCAGATGCTGCAATGATATTTCCAATATCTCTAATAGCTTTCGGAGAAAATGAGGAGGAAAATCATGTTTTTAAATAAATATTAAGTTTCATTTTACTGCGTAATTATTAGTCATAGAAAAAATATTCATAATATCAGTTGTAGAGTTTAATTAGGTGTATCAGCTGTTGCAATGATATTTCCAATATCTCTAATAGCTTTCGAGAAAATGAGGAGGAAAGTCATGTTTTTAAATAAATATTAAGTTTCATTTTACTGCGTAATTATTAGTCATAGAACAAATATTCATAATATCAGTTGTACAGTTTAATTAGGTCTATCAGATGCTGCAATTATATTTCCAATATCTCTAATAGCTTTCGAGAAAATGACGAGGAAAATCATGTTTTTATATAAAAATACGGTTTTATTTTACTGCGTAATTATTAGTCATAGAACAAATATTCATAATATCAGTTGTACAGTTGAATTAGGTGTATCAGATGATGCAATGATATTTCCAATATCTCTAATAGCTTTCGAGAAAACGAGGAAGAAAGTAATTGAAAAAAAAGTAAAATTCAGTATTTATTAGTACTAGTGAAAATATTCATAATGACAGTAGTAGATTTTAATCAGGTCTATCAGATGCTGCAATGATATTTCCAATATCTCTAATAGCTTTCGAGAAAATGAGGAGGAATGTCATGTTTTTATATAAATATATAGTTTCATTTTACTGCGTAATTATTAGTCATAGAACAAATATTCATAATGTCAGTTTTACAGTTTAATTAGGTCTATCAGATGCTGCAGTGATATTTCAATATCTCTAATAGCTTTCGAGAAAATGAGGAGGAAAATCATGTTTTTATAAATATTAAGTTTATTTTATGCGTAATATTAGTCATAGAACAAATATCATAATGAGTTTACAGTTTAATTAGTGTATCAGATGCTGATGATATTTCCAATATCTCTAATAGCTTTCGAGAAAATGGGAGGAAAGTCATGTTTTTATAAAATATAAGTTTCATTTTACTGCGTAATTATTAGTCATAGAACAAATATTCATAATCAGTTGTACAGTTAATTAGGTGTATCAGATGCTGCAATGATATTTCCAATATCTCTAATAGCTTTCGAGAAAATGAGGAGGAAAGTCATGTTTTTATATAAATATTAAGTTTCATTTTACTGCGTAATTATTAGTCATAGAACAAATATTCATAATGACAGTTGTACAGTTTAATTAGGTGTATCAGATGCTGCAATCATATTTCCAATATCTCTAATAGCTTTCGGGAAAATGAGTAGGAAAGTCATGTTTTTATATAAATATTAAGTTTCATTTTACTGCGTAATTATTAGTCATAGAACAAATATTCATAATCACAGTTGTACAGTTTAATTAGTTGTATCAGATGCTGCAATGATATTTCCAATATCTCTAATAGCTTTCGAAAAATGAGGAGGAAAGTCATGTTTTTAAATAAATATTAAGTTTAATTTTACTGCGTAATTGTTAGTCATAGAACAAATATTCATAATGACAGTTGTACAGTTTTATTAGGTGTATCAGATGCTGCAATGATATTTCCAATATCTCTAATAGCTTTCGGAAAAATGAGGAGGAAATTCATGTTTTTAAATAAATATTAAGTTTCATTTTACTGCGTAATTATTAGTCATAGAAAAAATATTTATAATATCAGTTGTAGAGTTTAATTAGGTGTATCAGCTGTTGCAATGATATTTCTAATATCTCTAATAGCTTTCGAGAAAATGAGGAGGAAAGTCATGTTTTTAAATAAATATTAAGTTTCATTTTACTGCGTAATTATTAGTCATAGAACAAATATTCATAATATCAGTTGTACAGTTTAATTAGGTCTATCAGATGCTGGAATTATATTTCCAATATTTCTAATAGCTTTCGAGAAAATGACGAGGAAAATCATGTTTTTATATAAAAATACGGTTTTTTTTTCTGCGTAATTATTAGTCATAGAACAAATATTCATAATATCAGTTGTACAGTTGAATTCGGTGTATCAGATGATGCAATGATATTTCCAATATCTCTAATAGCTTTCGAGAAAACGAGGAAGAAAGTAATTGAAAAAAAAGTAAAATTCACTATTTATTAGTACTAGTGAAAATATTCATAATGACAGTAGTAGATTTTAATCAGGTCTATCAGATGCTGCAAAGATATTTCCAATATCTCTAATAGCTTTCGAGAAAATGAGGAGGAATGTCATGTTTTTATATAAATATATAGTTTCATTTTACTGCGTAATTATTAGTCATAGAACAAATATTCATAATGTCAGTTTTACAGTTTAATTAGGTCTATCAGATGCTGCAGTGATATTTCTAATATCTCTAATAGGTTTCGAGAAAATGAGGAGGAAAATCATGTTTTTATATGTATATTAAGTTTCATTTTACTGCGTAATTATTAGTCATAGAACAAATATTCATAATGAGAGTTGTACAGCTTAATTAGGTGTATCAGATGCTGCAATGATATTTCCAATATCTCTAATAGCTTTCGAGAAAATGAGGAGGAAAGTCATGTTTTTATATAAATATTAAGTTTCATTTTACTGCGTAATTATTAGTCATAGAACAAATATTCATAATGACAGTTGTACAGTTTAATTAGGTGTATCAGATGCTGCAATCATATTTCCAATATCTCTAATAGCTTTCGGGAAAATGAGTAGGAAAGTCATGTTTTTATATAAATATTAAGTTTCATTTTACTGCGTAATTATTAGTCATAGAAAAATATTCATAATGACAGTTGTACAGTTTAATTACGTATATCAGATGCTGTAATGATATTTCCAATAACTCTAATAGCTTTCGAGAAAATTAGGAGGAAAGTTATGTTTTTATATAAATATAAAGTCTAATTTTACTGCGTAATTATTAGTCATAGAACAAATATTCATAATATGAGTTTTACAGTTTAATTAGGTCTATCAGATGCTGCAGTGATATTTCCAATATCTGTAATAGCTTTCGAGAAAATGAGGAGGAAATTCATGTTTTTATATAAATATTAAGTTTCATTTTACTGCGTAATTATTAGTCATAGAACAAATATTCATAATGACAGTTTTACAGTTTAATTAGGTGTATCAGATGCTGCAATCATATTTCCAATATCTCTAATAGCTTTCGGGAAAATGAGTAGGAAAGTCATGTTTTTATATAAATATTAAGTTTCATTTTACTGCGTAATTATTAGTCATAGAACAAATATTCATAATCACAGTTGTACAGTTTAATTAGTTGTATCAGATGCTGCAATGATATTTCCAATATCTCTAATAGCTTTCGAGAAAATGAGGAGGAAAGTCATGTTTTTAAATAAATATTAAGTTAAATTTTACTTCGTAATTGTTAGTCATAGAACAAATATTCATAATGAGAGTTGTACAGTTTAATTAGGTGTATCAGATGCTGCAATGATATTTCCAATATCTCTAATAGCTTTCGAGAAAATGAGGAGGAAAATCATGTTTTTATATAAATATTAAGTTTCATTTTACTGCGTAATTATTAGTCATAGAGAAAATATTCATAATATCAGTTGTAGAGTTTAATTAGGGTTATCAGCTGTTGCAATGATATTTCCAATATCTCTAATAGCTTTCGAGAAAATGAGGAGGAAAGTCATGTTTTTAAATAAATATTAAGTTTCATTTTACTGCGTAATTATTAGTCATAGAACAAATATTCATAATATCAGTTGTACAAATTAATTAGGTCTATCAGATGCTGCAATTATATTTCCAATATCTCTAATAGCTTTCGAGAAAATGACGAGGAAAATCATGTTTTTATATAAAAATACGGTTTTATTTTACTGCGTAATTATTAGTCATAGAACAAATATTCATAATATCTGTTGTACAGTTGAATTAGGTGTATCAGATGATGCAATGATATTTCCAATATCTCTAATAGCTTTCGAGAAAACGAGGAAGAAAGTAATTGAAAAAAAAGTAAAATTCAGTATTTATTAGTACTAGTGGAAATATTCATAATGACAGTAGTAGATTTTAATCAGGTCTATCAGATGCTGCAATGATATTTCCAATATCTCTAATAGCTTTCGAGAAAATGAGGAGGAATGTCATGTTTTTATATAAATATATAGTTTCATTTTACTGCGTAATTATTAGTCATAGAACAAATATTCATAATGTCAGTTTTACAGTTTAATTAGGTCTATCAGATGCTGCAGTGATATTTACAATATCTCTAATAGCTTTCGAGAAAATGAGGAAGAAAATCATGTTTTTATATAAATATTAAGTTTAATTTTATTGCGTAATTATTAGTCATAGAACAAATATTCATAATGAGAGTTGTACAGTTTAATTAGGTGTATCAGATGCTGCAATGATATTTCCAATATCTCTAATAGCTTTCGAGAAAATGAGGAGAAAATTTATGTTTATATAGAAATATTAAGTTTCATTTTACTGAGTAATTATTAGTCATAGAACAAATATTCATAATGATAGTTATACAGTTTAATTAGGTGTATCAGATGCTATAATGATATTTCCAATATCTCTAATAGCTTTCGAGAAAATTAGGAGGAAAGTCATGTTTTTATATAAATATAAAGTTTAATTTTACTGCGTAATTATTAGTCATAGAACATATATTCATAATTTCAGTTTTATAGTTTAATTAGGTCTATCAGACGCTGCAGTGATATTTCCAATATCTCTAATAGCTTTCGAGAAAATGAGGAGGAAATTCATGTTTTTATATAAATATTAAGTTTCATTTTACTGCGTAATTATTAGTCATAGAACAAATATTCATAATGACAGTTGTACAGTTTAATTAGGTGTATCAGATGCTGCAATCATATTTCCAATATCTCTAATAGCTTTCGGGAAAATGAGTAGGAAAGTCATGTTTTTATATAAATATTAAGTTTCATTTTACTGCGTAATTATTAGTCATAGAACAAATATTCATAATCACAGTTTTACAGTTTAATTAGTTGTATCAGATGCTGCAATGATATTTCCAATATCTCTAATAGCTTTCGAAAAATGAGGAGGAAAGTCATGTTTTTAAATAAATATTAAGTTTAATTTTACTGCGTAATTGTTAGTCATAGAACAAATATTCATAATGACAGTTGTACAGTTTTATTAGGTGTATCAGATGCTGCAATGATATTTCCAATATCTCTAATAGCTTTCGGAAAAATGAGGAGGAAATTCATGTTTTTAAATAAATATTAAGTTTCATTTTACTGCGTAATTATTAGTCATAGAAAAAATATTTATAATATCAGTTGTAGAGTTTAATTAGGTGTATCAGCTGTTGCAATGATATTTCTAATATCTCTAATAGCTTTCGAGAAAATGAGGAGGAAAGTCATGTTTTTAAATAAATATTAAGTTTCATTTTACTGCGTAATTATTAGTCATAGAACAAATATTCATAATATCAGTTGTACAGTTTAATTAGGTCTATCAGATGCTGGAATTATATTTCCAATATTTCTAATAGCTTTCGAGAAAATGACGAGGAAAATCATGTTTTTATATAAAAATACGGTTTTTTTTTCTGCGTAATTATTAGTCATAGAACAAATATTCATAATATCAGTTGTACAGTTGAATTCGGTGTATCAGATGATGCAATGATATTTCCAATATCTCTAATAGCTTTCGAGAAAACGAGGAAGAAAGTAATTGAAAAAAAAGTAAAATTCACTATTTATTAGTACTAGTGAAAATATTCATAATGACAGTAGTAGATTTTAATCAGGTCTATCAGATGCTGCAAAGATATTTCCAATATCTCTAATAGCTTTCGAGAAAATGAGGAGGAATGTCATGTTTTTATATAAATATATAGTTTCATTTTACTGCGTAATTATTAGTCATAGAACAAATATTCATAATGTCAGTTTTACAGTTTAATTAGGTCTATCAGATGCTGCAGTGATATTTCTAATATCTCTAATAGGTTTCGAGAAAATGAGGAGGAAAATCATGTTTTTATATGTATATTAAGTTTCATTTTACTGCGTAATTATTAGTCATAGAACAAATATTCATAATGAGAGTTGTACAGCTTAATTAGGTGTATCAAATGCTGCAATGATATTTCCAATATCTCTAATAGCTTTCGAGAAAATGAGGAGGAAAGTCATGTTTTTATATAAATATTAAGTTTCATTTTACTGCGTAATTATTAGTCATAGAACAAATATTCATAATGACAGTTGTACAGTTTAATTAGGTGTATCAGATGCTGCAATCATATTTCCAATATCTCTAATAGCTTTCGGGAAAATGAGTAGGAAAGTCATGTTTTTATATAAATATTAAGTTTCATTTTACTGCGTAATTATTAGTCATAGAAAAAATATTCATAATGACAGTTGTACAGTTTAATTACGTGTATCAGATGCTGTAATGATATTTCCAATAACTCTAATAGCTTTCGAGAAAATTAGGAGGAAAGTTATGTTTTTATATAAATATAAAGTCTAATTTTACTGCGTAATTATTAGTCATAGAACAAATATTCATAATATGAGTTTTACAGTTTAATTAGGTCTATCAGATGCTGCAGTGATATTTCCAATATCTGTAATAGCTTTCGAGAAAATGAGGAGGAAATTCATGTTTTTATATAAATATTAAGTTTCATTTTACTGCGTAATTATTAGTCATAGAACAAATATTCATAATGACAGTTTTACAGTTTAATTAGGTGTATCAGATGCTGCAATCATATTTCCAATATCTCTAATAGCTTTCGGGAAAATGAGTAGGAAAGTCATGTTTTTATATAAATATTAAGTTTCATTTTACTGCGTAATTATTAGTCATAGAACAAATATTCATAATCACAGTTGTACAGTTTAATTAGATGTATCAGATGCTGCAAGTATATTTCCAATATCTCTAATAGCTTTCGAGAAAATGAGGAGGAAAGTCATGTTTTTAAATAAATATTAAGTTAAATTTTACTGCGTAATTGTTAGTCATAGAACAAATATTCATAATGACAGTTGTACAGTTTAATTAGGTGTATCAGATGCTGCAATGATATTTCCAATAACTCTAATAGCTTTCGGGAAAATGAGGAGGAAATTCATGTTTTTAAATAAATATTAAGTTTCATTTTACTGCGTAATTATTAGTCATAGAAAAAATATTCATAATATCAGTTGTACAGTTTAATTAGATGTATCAGCTGTTGCAATGATATTTCCAATATCTCTAATAGCTTTCGAGAAAATGAGGAGGAAAGTCATGTTTTTAAATAAATATAAAGTTTCATTTTACTGCGTAATTATTAGTCATAGAACAAATATTCATAATATCAGTTGTACAGTTTAATTAGGTCTATCAGATGCTGCAATTATATTTCCAATATCTTTAATAGCTTCCGAGAAAATGACGAGGAAAATCATGTTTTTATATAAAAATACGGTTTTATTTTACTGCGTAATTATTAGTCATAGAACAAATATTCATAATATCAGTTGTACAGTTGAATTAGGTTCATCAGATGATGCAATGATATTTCCAATATCTCTAATAGCTTTCGAGAAAACGAGGAAGAAAGTAATTTAAAAAAAAGTAAAATTCAGTATTTATTAGTACTAGTGAAAATATTCATAATGACAGTAGTAGATTTTAATCAGGTCTATCAGATGCTGCAATGATATTTCCATTATCTCTAATAGCTTTCGAGAAAATGAGGAGGAATGTCATGTTTTTATATAAATATATAGTTTCATTTTACTGCGTAATTATTAGTCATAAAACAAATATTCATAATGTCAGTTTTATAGTTTAATTAGGTCTATCAAATGCTGCAGTGATATTTCCAATATCTCTAATAGCTTTCGAGAAAATGAGGAGGAAAACCATGTTTTTATATAAATATTAAGTTTCATTTTACTGCGTAATTATTAGTCATAGAACAAATATTCATAATGAGAGTTGTACAGTTTAATTAGGTGTATCAGATGCTGCAATGATATTTCCAATATCTCTAATAGCTTTCGAGAAAATGAGGAGGAAAGTCATGTTTTTATATAAATATTAAGTTTCATTTTACTGCGTAATTATTAGCCATAGAACAAATATTCATAATATCAGTTGTACAGTTTAATTAGGTCTATCAGATGCTATAGTGATATTTCCAATATCTCTAATAGCTTTCGAGAAAATGAGGAGGAAATTCATGTTTTTATATAAATATTAAGTTTCATTTTACTGCGTAATTATTAGTCATAGAACAAATATTTATAATATCAGTTTTACAGTTTAATTAGGTGTATCAAATGCTGCAATGATATTTCCAATATCTCTAATAGCTTTCGGGAAAATGAGGAGGAAAGTCATGTTTATATATATATATATATATATATATATATATATATATATATATATATATATATATATTAAGTTTCATTTTACTGCGTAATTATTAGTCATAGAATAAATATTCATAATGACAGTTGTACAGTTTAATTAGGTCTATCAGATGCTGCAATGATATTTCCAATATCTCTAATAGCTTTCGGGAAAATGAGGAAGAAAGTCATGTTTTTATATAAATATTAAGTTTCATTTTACTGCGTAATTATTAGTCATAAAACAAATATTCATAATGACAGTTGTACAGTTTAATTAGGTGTATCAGATGCTGCAATGATATTTCCAATATTTTCAATATCCAATATCTAATGCTAGCTAGAAGAGCCCGTCGCTGACGGCCGACGGAGCGACGGTTATATATTGCTGCCGGCGGTGTTGCCAAACCGCAGTTATCGTACCGTAAAATTATCTATTGAATATCACATAAATACTCATAAGAACGGTAATTCTGATACATAAGATAATAGAAATTTGTAAATAATGATAAAAGTTGTTACACTGGCCTATACTTATTGTCATCATACGTTTGGTATATGCATGGGAATGATATAAAGATCTTTGCACAGACGTCGTGCCGCAAACACAGGAGAGGGAGACGCTGCTGGCACATATGGTGTGCCGCAAGAACTGAATGGGTTAAGGATGACGCTGAACCTGCCACCCACACGTCACAACACTGTACACACATTGCATCTTATTTAACTATATTCAGGTGAAGGTCCAAGGTAGTACACCTGTGTTAATGCCTAATTACCTGCCTCGGTTGCCACACACATCTACCAGTAGTGAATAATATCAATCTTTCTTGCTTCCAGGCTACTATTAACCTCTCTAAATCATGTTACATACCCTCATTGTATATTTTTGTGATGTATTTCCACGCCACACTGACTAATAAAGCGGAATAAAGTCGTAATGGCCAGGTATTTAGTTCCTCAAAAGCCGTGGTAAGCGTGCGCGGGTGAGCCTTAGTGATCAGTGCCACATGTGATCCACAAAGTAAAGTTTCAGTCAGCCGCAGTGCCATGGGTCGCCTTGCCCTGCTGCTCCTGGTTCTGTGCCTTGTGACCAGGACTTGTAGTGACCAACTCAGTGATGACGAGGACCTGGTGGAAGGGTACAGAGAGGTGCGGGAGACGCTCAGGGAGATATTTGCCCAAGGTGTTGACTACGAGAAACAAGAAGAGAGGGATGCGTCTTCTGCAACTCGTCTGGGAACATCGGAAGGCATGGCTCTTTGTGATGTTCATTTACATAACAATTAAAATATTTAAGACATAATATAACAAAATTTACATAAGTTAGGAATACGTGTATGCCTGAACGAGTGATGCAATTTTTGGTTTTACGTTTTTAATGAGACCAAATCATTTTAATCAATTTATGCTGCCGTGTGTGTGATGTTTCTCAGAACGCAGTATTTAGGGAATGTACACGGGACACCTGTCTGGCCCAACAAAGCGCGTAATGCCACGTCTCTTTCATCATCCAACACCTGTAATTTCTTAACCACATATTAAAATATTATACCAAGGTACATTATCCTGGGAGTCGAATCCTGGACCTCTATTATGAATAACAGAGATATAACGTAGAAATCTGGTGGAAATTCGTATTATTTGTCTGTAATCATATGAGCTTCTATAAGTTGAATGCTATTAGGAAAGCGACGTCAAACCACCTGTAGAACATTATTTATTCATCTGTTATTATTTTCAATTTCCTATCTTTTACCACTATGAAAGACACCATCACTTTTTGTGTGTCTATGAGTGTGTGCTTACGTATCTTATTCGGGGTGTAAATAATTTAGCTTTTGACCTTCCTCTAACTGCAAATAACAAAATAAATAACAAAATAATAACAAATAACAAAAATTAATAAAAACAAACAAAAAACAAGAGCATTCGGACACCACAAATATCCTCCACAAAAAGGTCCTTCCTGAAGAAGATTAATTTCTATTCCAAAATCTAATCACTTATTGTCAGTTACGAGGCCGACCTTTTGTGTATTTTCCGCAACAATCTACTCATAACTTTTAACATAATTCTACAAACAAAGTAACGGACAAACAAGCAAAACAAAAAAAGGAATAAACCGAACCAAGAACATATCCTTTGTGGCGGAGGTGATGACAAAGAAATATTGATAAAAAATATACAAATAGAATTAAACACAAAAAATAAATAAGAAAATAAACGAGCGCAAGATGTCTCAGTGTTGTTAGCACAATAATCAAACAGGTTCCAATAATTTCAATGGTAGTAATAGCATAGATTACTCGTTTTCTCAGTTTCCTATACAAATTCCATGATAGTTTGTCTATGCTACATGGTATTACTTCCTCTTCCGGCCAGCTTCGGAGGGATGAGCATTCCACTTTGATGTCCTTTTGTTTCTATCAAGGAGATATTATAGTAGTAGTGTAGCTACACGGACAGCCTCGTTAGGTCCAGTAGAACTGTTGCTGTCTGTTCTTCTGTACTCCTTTGTACCAATCACCCAGGTTCTAATCATCCAGGTACTCATCACCCAGGTTCCAATCATGAGGTGTTAATCAGGTAATCATCCAGCTACTCATCGGTCTCCTCATGCACCCAGGTCGTCGTCGTCAGCTGATCACCCCTGAGGATGAGCTGCACGAGGAAGGCAGCCTCGCCCGTGGTGCAGACGGCCACGGCCACCCCGGGGACGAGACGGCGCCCCTCTACCTTAATGAGTGGGTGGTGCACCTGACGGGGGGACCACACCTGGCTGCTGCCGTGGCCAAGGATCTGGGATATCACTTCCTTGGACAGGTGTGTGTATGTGTGTGTGTGTGTGTGTGTGTGTGTGTGTGTGTGTGTGTGTGTGTGTGTGTGTGTGTGTGTGTGTGTGTGTGTGTGTGTGTGTGTTTTGATAAGTGAAAACTATGCAGAGGAAAAAAATGTAATGTTTTCAGCTGAGCTTAAGAATGAATGTAAAACGTCAGCATTAAATATATTAAATGAATGATATTAGATAACTTTGCCCCACTGGAGTTCTAGGTGGAGGATGAGAAGATAAGCGGGAAGGCGGAGAGATAGGGAGAGAAGTGGGTGTTACATGGAAGAGCAGGGATTAAGAGGGGAGGGAGGGAGGGAGGGAAAGATAAGTGGTGATGAGGATGTTTAATCAATTTAATCATGTCATCCACCTCCTTATCCACCTCATCAATGTCTGTGGACTAACCTCTCTGGCTCACTGATTGCCGGTGGTGTGTGTGTGTGTGTGTGTGTGGTGTGGTGTGTGGTGTGTGTGGTGTGTGTGTGTGGTGTGTGTGTGTGTGTGTGTGTGTGTGTGTTCAATCACCACACTGTCTTCCAGGTGGGCGGGTTACCTGATCTGTATCGCCTCCTGAAGAAGGATCACCCAGCCATCCACAAGAGAGCCGCCCCCGAACTCACACGTCACCTAAACGCCCACTTCAAGGTTACAACCCACGCCCTTAAACCACTAGTAACGCCACCAGACCACTACCCACACCCCCAGACCACTAGGCAAATCTCCCAGACCACTAATAACCCCTCCATACCATTACCCACACTTCTAGATCACTACCCACGACCTCAGACCACTAGCCACGCCCTAGACCATTGACCACGCCCTAACACCACACTCTCTCCGTTAGGTAGTGTGGGCGGAACAACAATTTGCCAAAGAAAGAACCAAGAGGAACGCCCCTGCACGCCCGTTGGAGAAGGAGGAGGAGGAGGAAGAGGAGGAGGAGGAGGCGTGGAAAGTACATGAGAAGAGGTTGAAGAGGAGGAAGAGGGATGGAAGAAAGCCAAAATGGAATAGAAGGACGTGGAGGATGAAGACGAGGCAGGAAGCAGCTTTTGCAATGGACCGTATGTTTAATGATGAACTTTGGAGTCATCAATGGTACCTGGTAAGTGTTGTCTCCTCCTCCTCCTCCTCCTCCTCCTCCTCCTCCTCCTATTATCATCTTCGTTATTCTCCTTCTTTGTCATAGTTTTTTTTTATATATATATCTTTTTACTTAAGTACGTATGAAACACTTCTCAATCTTTTTAATTTATTTCCAGGTTTCAAAATAATCTTCTGTGGTGTGTGTGTGTGTGTGTGTGTGTGTGTGTGTGTGTGGTGTGTGTGTGTGTGTGTGTGTGTGTGTGTTACTTCATCTACCTCCGCAACTTTCTCCCTTCAGTTCGACACCAGGACGCGAGAGGACCTACCCAAGCTTGACCTGCAGGTGGTCGGGGCGTGGAGGATGGGGATGACAGGGAAGGGGGTGAAGGTACAGGTCTTGGACGATGGATTAGAGTGGACCCATGATGACCTTATGGGTAACTATGTAAGTCACCCCTTAAATTCATCCTCATACTGGTTTTCTTTGTACGTACTAATATTACCATTTTCTTTTCTTTTTTGGTTTTCTTCAGGACCCAGAGATTAGCACTGACCTCAATGGTAATAAAAGAGACCCCATCCCACGGTACGATGTTCTGCTGTCTAACTCCCATGGGACTAGTTGCGCAGGAGAGATCGCAATGATTCCTAATAATCGCAAGTGTGGCGTTGGTGTGTCGTATGAAGCCAAGATTGGAGGTGAGTAAATACCGGGGGACTCACTTAATTTGTAACTCATTTCTTAGTATACTCATCCTACGAGTTAATGGATGACTTGAATTGACTTAGTTCTCAGCCTATTCATCTCCTTTCTTCTTTTTTCTTTCTCCCTTAACTCTCTTACAATTGGATGTGGCTGGCTGACTATATTTCCTCTCTTCTTCTCTCTTATCTCTTACGTATACTTCATTATGGAAGGCAATTTTAAATATTTTCTGCATTTCCAATTATCAAATCATCACACATTTCTTTTTACATTTTCCTTCTTATCTTCTTTATTTAACCAGTCTTTCATATCCTCGTCACATCTTCCCATCACATACTCTTTCCTCGTCAGGGGTTCGCATGCTGGACGGGCCTGTGAGTGACGTGGTGGAGGGGCTGGCGCTGGAGTATGGCCTGGGGAAGGTGGACGTGGTGAGCTGTTCTTGGGGTCCCCTTGATGATGGCATGAGGGTAGAGGGGCCAGGCAGGATTGCAGAGATGTCACTCAAGAAAGGCATTGAGGAGGTAGTGTATGGGATTAGGATCACATATATTACTGATTGACTGACTCTCTCTCTCTCTCTTGCTGTGATTTTCTTGTATTCTTTCACATTTTCCATTATCTTTTTCTTTAATTTGTATTTACCACGCTTTTTATTCCCTCTTCCACCACCACCACCACCACAATAACAATAACAACACCACCTGATCTTCCTTCTCCTAGGGTCGAGGCGGGAAGGGTACAATCTACGTGTGGGCTGCAGGTAACGGCGGTTCAGTGGCTGACAATTGTAACTG
The DNA here is from genome assembly GCA_029783475.1 of Metacarcinus magister. Lineage (NCBI taxonomy): Eukaryota > Metazoa > Arthropoda > Malacostraca > Decapoda > Cancridae > Metacarcinus > Metacarcinus magister. Next base: position 3,717,275 of record JAPQNM010000049.1, read on the forward strand.
TGATGGCTATACGTCCTCCATCAGTACATTGACCATCAGCAGTGCCACCGAGTCTGGTAACTTCCCTTGGTACGGTGAACTGTGTACCTCGACGCTTGCTGCTGCTTACTCTTCAGGCGCCTACACTGACCAGAAGATTGTAAGTGTAGCTACGGTGTGTGTGTGTGTGTGTGTGTGTGTGTGTGTGTGTGTGTGTGTGTGTGTGTGTGTGTGTGTGTTATCCCTCTCTTTATCTTCCTATTTTATCTATTCCTCCTACCTCCTCCTCCTCCCGCAGTCCACAACGGATCTCAACAACACGTGCACCATCAAGTTCTCTGGTACGTCTGCCGCGGCCCCTCTAGCAGCAGGCATCGTGGCCCTCACTCTGCAGGCCAAGTAAGACCCTAACACGCTCTCCTTACTCTTAAAAATAAAACAAAATGAACACACACACACACACACGTTAAAGAGATACATTATAAACCTTAGTACGGTTCTCCACTATAGATATACTTAAAAATGTTTGGTCTTTTGTATTCCGTGACTTTAGACGAGACCATTTTTTTTTATCGAACATATTTAAACGTCTTCACCTCTGTCCGTGTGTGTGACAGTCCCAACCTGACGTGGCGGGACATGCAGCACGCCGTTGTGTGGACCAGTCAGTGGGCTCCCCTCGCTCATAACTACGGCTGGAGCACCAACAAGCGGGGACTCAAGATCAACCCTCGCTTCGGCTTCGGTCTGCTCAACGCTGAAGGTATGGTTAGACTTGTCGCTAACTGGACCAGCGTACCTCAACAGAAGATTTGCACCGTCACACCTAAAGCCACCAAAAGGTATGTACATTACTATAATACGTAACTTTAACGAAGGACAAAAAAGTGTAATAGTATCTCCTCTAATAATGTTTTTTCTCGATCTATTTCATGTGTTAGGTCCAGCAGAAGTCTGAGTAGCGGAGGAAGGGTGTTGGTGGAGTTCCCTGGTGAGGACTGTGAAGAGGTGACGGTGCTGGAACACGTGCAGGTGGTGGCTAGCATTGAGTACACCAGACGAGGCGCACTCACACTCACCCTCACCAGTCCTCAAGGTAACACACACATGAATTGGTACCGCACTCATCCCCTTCCTATTATTATTATTATTATGTTTCAGTCCTCTGCCTTGCCTACCCACATCCTATCCTCGTCCCTCTCTCCATCATCGTCCTCGTCTTCCTCCTCCTACATGTTCGGTGTCTTGTTTTCACCCCAACGCGTAGAATAAATAGCCTTGTCTGTGCATCACTAACACGTTCTTCCTTCTCCTACAGGGACATCCGTGGACATTCTAACTGAGAGGTACTTAGACGACTCAAAAGATGGGCTTCACCAGGTGGCCCTTCACGTCTGTCCATACCTGGGGCGAGGATCCTAGAGGGACGTGGACTATCAATGTGTCTGATAATGTGAGTCTTCTTAGTTTTCTTAATCTTTGTCTCGAAGTCTCTTGGATTTTTTATATACTGGATGTGCAAGTTACCCTTTTCCACTTCCTCTTGTGTTGTTATGGATTGCAATACTTCGTCACTTCACTCATTGACTTCTTTGATTAGTGGGAAGAGCTTAGGAGAGGACGGGGCTTACACAACCATACTATATATAGGAAGATGCAAGGGGACGGTAGGAAGTGAGGGAGAAGACCGTTTTCTTTATCAAATTAAACGTAAATAGACTCTAGAAATGTTGTGTAAAAAGGTACGCGTAAAAATTAGTGCCACGGTGTACTGTGTTTTTTTTTACTGTGATACCAACAGCACCAACCACTGTTTATTCACCTGCAGACGAAGGGGAGCGAGAGTGGCTTCGTTGGGGAGCTTGAGCTGGTGCTGTATGGGACGAGCGAGTTGCCAGAGCACATGAAAAAGAACAGAAGCTACGATCTGCCCGCGAAGGTAAAAAAATAAATAAATAAATAAATAAATAAATAAATAAAATATATAGGCTACCACTTTTCTGTGTTAATTATTGAAACTAAACAACATCATCATCAATAATAATAACCCCAATAGTATGTTCTCCTTTCCATAACCTGACTTTTATTCTTATCAACACAGCGCAGCGTCAGAGAGGAGGAAGAGGAGGAGGAAAGAGAGGAGGACGAGGAGGAGGCAGTGTCCTTGAGCGCCAAGCATCTTCGCACTCTTACCTGGGAACAATTACTTACTCTACTGACGAAGAGGTAAGCGGAAACTCACATGAGAGAGAGAGAGAGAGAGAGAGAGAGAGAGAGAGAGAGAGAGAGAGAGAGAGAGAGAGAGAGAGAGAGAGAGAGAGAATATACACGTAAACAACATAGTAAACAACACTTACCTTCCCCTAGTACTCGCTCCCCTCTCCCCCGCGCCGACCTTGAGTCACTACTGGAGGAGGGTCGCCGAGAGTATATCCTGAGGAATCTTCGAGGCCAGGACAACGAACTGAGGGAACGTCAGGAGCACGAGGCCCAGCGGAGGATTGTTAACGAACTCATGACGAGGAGATAGAGGTGACCTGAAACGTGGATAAGATTATAGTTAGCAAAAGCAGTCAGATAAAATATATATTATGAACACTAGTAAGGGGAGTCTATATTAAAACAACACTCATATAACCCTTAATATTATAGTAATCACAAAACTGTGTCCAGATTCGTGATCAGCATGTTTGAAAACCTTTGTGTATTAATTTTAATGAAATTCTGAAAAGTCAAAATTTTCACGAAATTTTCAAGGGTACCACCTTAGATTTTTTTTCAGAAATCATGTTTTATTTAATAACTCGAAAACTATTAGGTTTACGTAAAAGAAGTTTATATTAGTAAATGAAGAGCAGGATACGCCCGTTCTTTTGAGCTATAGTGAAAGGGAATTGGAATGTAACTATAGATGTAAAAAGGGAAAATAGGATTCATATATTTTTTTCACTAAACTTAAATTTTCTCCAAAGTTAAGGAGAATATTGAATAGGTAAAGACAGCATTATATACAATTTTTCAAGCTTAACAAATTGGGTTCTATACATTTTTGCTCTAGGAGTAATATTTTCGTAGTAAAATGACAAAAAACATTTTCGACCTGATTTCATGTGGAAAATTTGGGGTCCAAAAATTTTTCATTAATTTTCTTCAATTATCCCAGAAATTTTACATCAACATTATACATCTTTTAATTTGCAATACATTTTTTATCCTTACTAATGTTTAAACCAAAGTATTAATATTGTTTAAAATTGTCTTGTATTTAAATTATAAATAAACTTGCGAGGAGCTACATATTAGTCAGCATTGTAGAGTATCTAAAAGAAAAAGTAAATATGTAAGCTTTAGTAATTATAACAGTGTATTTAGTGTTCCAATGTGTATTTGAGCTTGAAGAGTTAATGATAGAGTCCCAGTACATGGTAGGGATTGGTTTCCTTGCGTGCTGCTCCCATGTTCTGTTGCTGCTGTTACGTTTTCTTCAGATATATTTATTTTTATTTATTGACAGTAGAAGCAGGATTCTTCTATGGATGACAAAAATAAAATGGTATATATATTTTTTGCTGGTCAGTTATTTCCCTTGTAATTACATTGTTTTAGTTTAGCTATTTAGGGTTAGGTCTCCCTACGATAAAACATAGGAAGGCAACAACAACAACAATAACAACAAAAGCAACAACAACAACAACAACAACAAAAACAAAAAATAATAATAAAGATTATTCCGCCAACTATGGTTATTTTTACCATGTCAATTAGGAAGAATCTGGAATTAATTTATATGGAAAAAAAAAGTGAAAGATACAATAGGCTACATAAAGAAAAGAGAGTACAAAAAAAAACAACTATAAAACTCAACAGAACCAATTTATCAAAAGAAAAACAATAATCCATAAAATTGAAAACCAGAGCAATAATGTCAACTGGTAACCAAAGTGGAAAACACGGGAATATAGGTTATCACAAACACACACACAATGACGACATCCATTTCCGTTGCATTACCTCATCCTTCTATGCTTGATGAGACACCTACACCCACAGCCATTGTAGCTGAGACCATGGCTTCAGGAGGGTGCCAGGACGGTGCTGCTACTACTACTACTACTACTACTACTACACCGGGATGTCAGAATGATACAACACCTCCAACTGACCCCAACAAACTCCCAGGATGCGGTAAGACTATAAAATACATGTGGTTAAATAAGAGATAGAGTAAAGTGTTTTGTGGGGGGAATTCTTAAGACATAGTTACAAATGATGCTTCATATATAAAGGAAGCTTATGTAATGAGGATTTAAGTTTGTTTAGTTTTAGATGAAGCTTAGGTAGTAGTAAGACGTGGAAGTATATTTGTCAGAAAGTAAGAATTTTGTGTTTCGTAATTCAAATGGTAGTGAGAGGTGTTGGGGGTTGGGAGCAGGCGAGGGTAATTACCTAACCTAGTCAAGTGAGTAAGCTATGTACTATAAAATGTTAAAGTAAAGCACACAGAACCTACCTAATCAGATAATAATAGATTTGAAACCATCTCGAATTACCTACTTTTCAAAAAAATTTTATAGGTAATTTAGGTATAGAAAGCCTAGATAATGAGTATAATAAATTAATTACAATCCACGTAGGGTCAATTATAAGATTAATAGAGAACACTACTATTTCTTCCGTCAGACACTTTGCCCCCATCTTCTTTATCACTACGTCATCCTACACCCAACCATAACATTAAATTATCGGTAGCTTACTTTTGAAATCATGTAAGGTTAGGCCACAGTACTTTATGATACAAATGTTTCTCAGCAGACTTTAAAGAAAGGCAGGTATATACACATGCCCTTAGTTTTTAGATTACCTCAAATAATTTTACTGTTCATTACCTGATAACACTGATGTATTATTGTTTATCCGAACATGCTGCTTACAGTGCAGACAGTAACGTTTAAGAAAACAAGTAGACGTACCCTAGCAGAGATTAATAAGGTCTGGAGAGCATGAACAATAATCATAATAGTTATCCCTCAACACATCAAAAGTTTTCTCTAGATTCTATTGATTTTCGCTACACATGAGTTAAATTCAGACATTAGAAATAAATTCATATATTTTCTTACGCATCTGTAACATACAATGCATACATAAGGAACCAGTGTTAAGATAATCATTATGTCGACAAAAGTTTACGCAAGGCAGCAAAATTTCGTTTAGCACCAGGTTTTCCTTCCACGCGGCAACCTATCAGTGAGCTTGTAACAAAAGGTCCCAGCCAGCCAGTGCGCGGGTAACACTCTCCACCTCCAACTTCATTCCCTCTCCACCCAAGCTTCTATCGACAGCGGGCGTGTGTGCGAACTAGTGCGTTAACCTTTGAGGAAAAAGTGAGTATTACGCTCTATATTGTATGAAACTCAATACAGATAGTGATGTGAGAGGGTTGGCTTGCCTTGTTAGTGGTAAAGAGACATTTCGAAGGTACGAGAGTGAATTAAAACCCATTGAAGGACGTGGTTCATTAAGGGAGGGAATGTGCCTAGTGATGACGAAATCGTGAATCAGCTGGCCGGCGTCTGGAAGGTCAATGCTGCTACTGTGCTGAGGCCTTTAATAGGAGGAAATTATTAACCATAAAGGTGTTTTCGACAAGTCTGAGGTATATTAAAAGGAACAAACCGAGTCTTCTGTAAATTAGGTCAACAAGGGCTTGGGAAAATCAATAGGTTATCCACACCACCCTACAAATGTTGAATGATGGCAAAGTGGAGGTAATTATCTTGCTTTCATTGAGATCAGCCTTAATATTTGTGTTGAATGAGAGGGTTAAAGGATGAAATTACTGCTTAGATACAGTGCACCGTGTTCGAAGTTTCTAGTAGCTTGGGAGCGCACAGTAATATCTTGCCTTTGTCTAACTTTATATACTCTACCTACATTAAAGTTTACTCATTTTCACTATCAGCCTTACGTTCATCCCATATTGATAGGTTATTAATGTGCGTTGGTCTTCTGAATACATCATCAGTGTTACAAGGCAGCTGTTAGCACGCGGTGTACTTGACATTAATAAACCCAGCTTAGCAGTTTTTGTTGTGGTGATATAGGTCGAGTGAAATTGCGAAATTTTAGTATAGCATCAGGACTGTGGTGTAATTAGTTCCCTGTGGTCCTCGTAGGTAGGTGAATCAGCCTCCACGTGTATGATTTCATAAGCCTGGGTACAACTGTTCCTCGTACTGCAGTTGATGAGAAGCGATTACCTAACACAGACATCCCCAAGCCGGCTGACGAGGGAGTGTAATCTGTCCATTGCTTTCCTTTCCGAATTTCATGTTAAAACTTCTGTATAACTCCCAACATGACCCATTCAGTATAGACTAAAGAATGAGGATACTAGGAACATTTTGAATAGGTAGTGAGAGTAGCCTTGATAGTGAAACCGTCCTCACCCTTGAGAAGTGGCAGCGCCGCGCCGCACCGCCACGGTCATCAAATGGCGAATTTTATGTGTCAAGGAGAAGTAGTCAAGTGATAATAGGTCACTGGGGTGTCTGTGCTTCTTGTTTAGTACATCTGCAGGTGACGGTGTGAGAGTGAGGGAAGGTTTGTGTTTGTACGGTGGATGTGAACATGAAGCTTTAAGGACGCCTGGGTATACAATTGAGAGGGAAAGTGGTGCCCGTGTTAGGATTCTGGTAGCGTAGTTTACAGGCACGTGTTCGCCTTAGTACCCCCGGTGTGACGTCAGGTACAGGTGCTGTCATCACATAAGAGAGAGTGGAGAGGGTAGGGGTGGGTTTAAATCTGTCATGGGTATGGGCGTCATCTGTACTGTCAAATGAACCATGGGTCGTATTTTTTTTCTTTCAGTGACACATTGAGTCTCATGAATAGGTCATCATCATGTAATGCTGATGTTGTAAGATAGATGGTAAAGTTACCACGTCAACTTGTCAGTCATCGAATGTTATAAACACGTATTGTGATGTGTATCATCTAACCTTCGTTTTTCTCGACAGAAGGCATCATGGGCGACGTCGAAAAGGGCAAGAAGCTGTTCGTGCAGAGGTGCGCGCAATGCCACACCGTGGAAGCATGCGGCAAGCACAAGACGGGACCCAACCTTCACGGCCTCATCGGGCGCCAGACGGGCCAGGCATCAGGCTACACGTACACAGACGCTAACAAGTCCAAGGGCATTACGTGGGCCCCTGACACCCTGGACGTGTACCTCACCAACCCCAAGAAGTACATTCCTGGCACCAAGATGGTCTTCGCTGGACTGAAGAAGAAGAAGGACCGAGAGGACTTGATCTGCTACCTCGTCAGCGCTACTAAGTAGACGAGAATGTCACTAACTTGTAGGCAAAGAATCTGATTGTCTGTCCTAGATAGTTGTTTGTACATATGTACATATCCCGCCTTGTGGAGGTGGCCCTTCCCTGCAAATTATAATGTAATTTATTTGATCTTGCCCGAGTGGCGTGGGCCTGATTTTTGGAGAATCTGACAGACTGGAAAACGTTCATTCCACTAATTTTATTTTCAATAAAGTAAGTAAAATATAAATTCTTTCTTCCTTCAATCCCACATAGAGCAATAACTTAGTGAGGATGGTCACTGTTAGAAAGGACACCACTGCGTTCAGGAGACAAACCGAGATACTAAATGTATGAATGATGTAAAATAATAGTTTCCAACTGTAAAACAAACATTTGAAATGGCTTGGAAGAAGTGATTGCTGTGAAAATTGTTAAAAGAAAGGTTGGATAAATGTAAGTATAGATACAGGACATTACAAGCATAACTGAGACCTTGTACAGAACTAAAAGGTAAATACACCCTTGATGCTGCCAGGGCAAGACGAGGAGCCTGGCGGGACCTGTGTCCACTGTGGTCAAGACACGTGAGTAAACAAAGCGTGTACGTGAACAAGAGGAAGCGCTGATGCTTGTTTATTCAAGTTGTAGCGGAGGGTTGTCGGCTACATAAGGATTGGAACAACACCCAGGCTTGTTTTTGGTAGTTTATTGCTGCACGAGTTGTTAGACACACAAGTAGCTTATACTGTGGACAGAGAGCCTGGAGATGGTGAGTGATGTGTGAGGGGAGTCACGAGACTTGACTCCCCGACGTGAGCTGTGGTGTAAGCTATAGTGGTACTGACCTTATAGCGATGTGTGGTGTGTGTGTGTGTGTAGAGATAGCCACCTGGGGGGGGGGTGACGTGGGCCTTCGTATCTGGCCCACAGGTGGTGTGTCGGTGGCTTATATTGGGCGTCACGGACCTGGTGGTCACGTGAGGTGAAGTGACAGGTGAGGTGAGGTCAAGTTAATCTCGACCTCAGCCGCGGTCTCCAGGGAAGTAATTATAGGCTCAGCCTGTGGGTGTGTGTGTGCATGTGGGTGTGTCGTGTATGTGGGTGTCGCAGCTACAAAGTCACGTGACTAGCACTGCTACGCTTACATAAGGAATGTTTAAGGTGTTGGTACACATGGAACGTTGCCTTCAGAAGGATTTGTGGGAAAAATCCATGACTATGTATTTATAAAGAAAAGAGTTGTCCATGCCGAAATATTGATTTGAAATAATTAAGTTGAAATGACTGCAAAATGAATATGTAAAATGTAATGATATATTTATGCATTGGTGTGGTTTTGGTGAACTCTCCATCAGCCAGCAGGTTAGGTGGCTAGCGCTGTCTGCACTTTGCAACCACGAGCCTCTCTCACGGAAACTATTCACTCAATAAAACATCCCTGTGAAATAACGCCTTCAGCGAGCCCGGCAATGTAGAGAGAGAGAGAGTTAGAGTTAGAGTTAGAGAGAGAGAGAGATAGGCTAAGAGCAGGACGGAATGGTCAAGGCCACACCTCTAGGTGGAATGGTTGGGTCAAGAAAGGTCAAATTACTTATACAGGAGAGAGAGGTTAAGAGGAGGAGGAGATTATATAGGGAAAAATTTGCATGTATAATAATAATAATAATAATAATAATGATATGAATAATAATAGTAAATAATTAATATCTTTTCCCTCCTCTTCTTCTTCTTCTTCTTCTTCTCTTCTTCTTCTTCTCTTCTTCTTCCTCTCTCTCTCCTCCTCCTCCCCCTCCTCCTCCTCCTCCTCCTCCTCCCTCCTCCTCCTCCTCCTCCTCCTCCTCCTCCTCCTCCTCCTCCTCCTCCTCCTCCTCCTCCTCCTCCTCCTCCTCCTCCTCCTCCTCCTCCTCCTCCTTCCTTGTAGTAGCTAAGGCTTTTATCGTTTTATTGCTGGTGGTCGAGAGAAAAGAGAGAGAGAAAAAACAAAAAAAACAGAGAGTGAGAGGAGGGAGGGAGGGAAGTCCCTAAGCAGATTAAGAAAATGACCACCTTGCCTTTCCAGTTGTCGGTGGCAGCTATAGTACAGCCAGTTGACCTACCATCCCACCCACACCTAAGTGCCAGTACTGAGTGGGAGGGATGCAGGGGACTGGTGAGGGCCAAATGATGCTTACTGCAGTCACTCGCAAACTTCAAAAACCTTTGTCTTCCGCTGAAGCCTAGAATGACGTAACGTGAGATGATGATAATAGTAATAATACATATAATCATCATAACTTCATAGATTAAACGTCATCCAATTAAAGTAGATCCGCTTTATATACTTCATAATAATTACAATAATAATAATAGTAAAGTTTGTTAGAATGGCAGTCATGAAGTGTACGTGTGCATACCTGTGTGTGCGCGTGTGTAGGGGCAATGAAGTTGAATGAACGAACCATCAGTAATATATCGGTTATTTTTATACAAGTTTGTTTTTAACCTGACGTAAACCCCCTACCCACCACCCCCCCACACACACGCGCGCGCACACACACACTTGTAATGAACACACACAACAGTGAAGTAACTTAAAGCAAAAGAAAGTAAATTCAAGAACTATAAACAATGAAAACCGAGTGGGCGGACGACCTCACTGGCTGAGACTGCGGGGGCGGAGGGCTATGGGTGCTAATCCATGCCTGTGAATCCCCGCCGGACCACCACCTTTCCGCCAACACAGCTGCACCTCCACCCACCACCCTCAGCTGCATCTCTACCCAGCACCTACAGCTGCCCCTCCACATATCACCCTGTGGGTGATATGTGGCCTCCTACAGGCGGCACCTCCACCAACACCTGAAGGCGATGCCATCTAACCAGGCTCGAGACCATCCCCGGCCTCCAAGGTGCTACAACACCGTCACCAGACACCACCGAGGTGGACCGAGGCCTACAAGGTCGTGATGCGGACCTGACCTGACCCATGATATACCACCAACTATCACTATGCTAACAATTTGTCTGAATAGTCTTCCACTCCTCACATTTATAATTAAGCAAGTTTAAAATGTATATTTTCAGCCTATGGCTGCTTTTTCTAATAAACCGTCTATTATTATTATTATTATTATTATTACACACACACACACACACCGTGACAAACGGACTATAAACTAAGTCAAACGAGGCGATTGACATCCGATGAAAACTCAAAAACTGAGATGAAAAGAGAATACATTGATACTTGAAGAAAAAAAAAAAAATAGTATGTCACGGTTCCAAATTTCCGATAAGATTACACTTATGTCAGGAAATACTATAAGTTATGAGTTATCAGTCAGTCGTTTCGATAAATGATATGGAGGACAACGATTTGGTAAGTGTTATGAAAAGGCATGAGAAAGGTGACGTAACATTGCCGAGAAACATTACAAGTTGAGCGGTACAGAAGCCTATAGATTGTCTGTTTTCTGGAAGTTGTTACTATCGTCTGTATCCTTGAGTCTCCCTTTACACACGCATCGCTCTTAAAATCGTTCATATAAGAATCTTTCATGACTGACGCATAGCCACTTGCAACTCACGAACGTTCAGAAGGAAGCAAAGTTCATTGTCCTTATCGTATTAAACCGGCTGATCACAGTAAGGCAGGGATTAGAAAGGAAAAATAAGTAGGGGCAACCGTCTTAAAGCTGAACGCTGGGCAAGACGTGCACCTACCATGAACAAGTGACGTGCAAAATGCGTGCAATCGAGCAAATAACAGAGCAGGAAAAAACCGGATATTGGAAAGTAGATGATACTAATAATCATTCATACATTTAGTCCATCATGCCCGGCGGAGTGTTTCGAAATGATGCCGGAGAAGTTGCCTAACCCTAGATATTTTTAGTACCGCGCGAGTTGGCCAACGTTGTCCTGTATATAGCGGGTGAAGGAGGTTCCGGCTCGCCACTAGTGTTCAAGCTTCCTTTCAGTCTCTATACCAGTGCTGCTCCTTCAACGTGAGTACAGTACCTTAGCGTTACAATCATACCGGGAGTGTTACGCGTTCATACACATAACAATTGTCCTTAAATAAGTCTGGGTATACCTGGATTGAAACACAGTGAGAGTTATAAGTACATTCTTCAGTTGCAGGCAGGTGTGTGAATCAAAAATAACTCAATCCAGACTAATGGTTTGAAGATATGCAAATATACCTGTTATCTGAAGGTGTACCACGTTATCAGTAAGATACACTGAGCATGGATCGATGTGAAGTATGTACATGCAAGATAAGGGATAGCGACCCCATTAACGAAATACAATTATACGAGAAGGACAACGCCGGCAGGACACTCTTCTTCAATGGGTGTCGTGCGTGCAGAGTACAATCATGTGGTTTGATTATGAACGGGAAAAAAAAAAACAGAAGAAAAACTCAAGCACTTTTGGGCGTGTGTCGAGAGGAAATGAAAGCATTGACTGATTATATTTTCAGTCTTGGGATAATAAATAATAAAATGAATAATGAATAAGTATCCCAACGTTCTATCACTGGCTGGAAGGTGAGCGACTGAGTGACTAATGTGATGGAAACTTTAAGTACTACATCGCTTAGTTATATTTGCTGTGCACTTCAAGATAACGAAAACTGAGTGTGTGTGTGTGTGTGTGTGTGTGTGTGTGTGTGTTTCGTAAGCACGTAAAAACTGGTATATAACGCATCTTACTACGAACATATCAGATCCATTTTGTAATCGTTCTCATCAACTTCTTACCCCGATACAAAGACAAACTCACACCCTAAGAAGCATTGATAAATATATAGATCTGGGTCACGGAGCAAACCATTCTATATCAGTCTCACGTGATATGGGGACTCAGCAAGTAGTGTAAGAATAGAACATAGAAGAAAATAAGAAGAAACGAGAGAGAGAGAGAGAGAGAGAGAGAGAGTTATATACAAGTAGCGTACAGTCTGTGACCTACAAACGCGACAGGTCAGGCAGCCATAGACATAGCAAGGAGGGAACGGGGCTGGGGAGGGGAGGGAGTGGTGACAAGGTGAGGTTGGCCCGCTCATGTGTTACGCAAGGTATATATAGACATGCCGGTGGGAGACGAAGAGGGGCGAGGCTCCCTACTTTGACCCAACTACTTTAGTGGGGCAACATTTACCGGCGATATCCATTGTTGTTATTTTTTTTCTTTGCTGTTGTTAATCTAGATAAGGCAGGCAGGACGAGGGCCGAAAGCGAGATCCAAACCGAAATAAAAACAAATGTGTACGAACACTTTGAAATAAATCAATTAATCTTCCATTTAAGTTTAATAGACGAGCAGTAAATGTGTCTACAGTGTACTACGTCTGACATTTGCCAAGAAACCTAACAATTGACTATGATTTGTTGTTTTATTGAACTGCATTTGGTGGCAGCTTCAACATGTATTAAATCACCTGTCAAAATAGGCTGCTTTAGTTGCAATTATTGACAATTTGTTCTCGAGACTCAGCCACATTTCTTTCCTCAGATAATGGGTGACGTCGGAAAGGGCAAGAAGCTGTTCGTGCAGAGGTGCGCGCAATGCCACACCGTGGAGGCGGGCGGCAAGCACAAGACGGGACCCAACCTTAACGGTCTCTTTGGCCGCCAAACCGGCCAGGGAGCCGGCTACGCGTACACAGACGCCAACAAGTCCAAGGGCATTACGTGGGGTGCTGACACCCTGGACGTGTACCTCACCAATCCTAAGAAGTACATTCCCGGCACCAAGATGGTCTTCGCTGGACTCAAGAAGAAGAACGAGAGAGGTGATCTCATCGCCTACCTTGAGGAATCTACCAAGTAATGCCCTAACCCCCTGTGACCTGATGAGGCCTAGCCCCTTCTTCACACCATGGCTGACCTTCAGCAGGGCCCGGGGAGTCACGAGGCACCGCTGAGGTTGGCAGTAGTAGCACCAACAACAGTGAAGGCGAAGGAGTGGATGTGGGCCTCGTCCAGCCATCATCTGTGTATATCTCATCAGCTTCACAGCACATTCGAATGGGCTCAGCCATCACCATAATGAACTAGGAAGTTAGAATCATCATGTTAATAAATAAGGCAGTTATTTTGTTTCTCATTTTATTCCTTACGTCTAATACACCCCAGCACAGTCCTACACGTCCCTTGACGAGCCAAACACCAACCACTCACTACGCTCACCACCCAAGCGTAGTATGACGTTTGTGAAAGACACGCTGGAGTAGTTGAACGTTTTACGCACTTAACACAGAGCTCAACTCGTATCACGGCATCAGGAGCCTTGTGTGGCGGGCTGGGCAGGCTGTTCCTCGTGAGATTCCTGATTCGAGACCTGCACGTGCCCAATGATGTCCCCGGCGGTGCGTAGGCCTAGCTGTGTCTTGATACCCACGCAGGTGAGCTCGGCCACCAGGTAGCGTAATGCGTACGGAAGGTTCACTTTACGCACGTTGGCTGTAGGTCCGCACGCAAGGCACTCCGGCGTCCCTCCCACAAACAACTTACTGCTCCCCTCAAGCACCAGGGACGGCTCCATCAGACCCCCACACTCCTCACACACCCACTCCTGCAACACCAGTGCAACACAGTTTTGAGAACACCATTGTACCAGATTACCTAATGCAACATAGCCTTAAGAGTAACACCCTTTAAGAGTACCCTGCAACACAGCCTTAAAAGTACTCTGCTAGACTAGCTGATGCAACACACCCTTAAGAGTATCCTGCAACACAACACAACTTTAAGAGTATCCTGCAACACAGTTTCAAGAGTATCCTGCAACACAGCCTTAAAAGTACGTTGCAACACCTTAACATTACAATACAAGCAACACAATTCAGTGTATGCTGCGACAACCGTAACACCTTGCAACACACACACACACACACACACACACACACACACACACATACACACACACACACACACCACTCAATCATCATATTCCTTGTCAAACACTTACACGCTGCTTGTTCCCCTGATAAGATAAGATAACACCAGATAGAGGGCATAACCAGGTTAGACTAAGATGTGGAGCAACACAAAAACATGACGATGACCAGGGAGGAAGGGCAACGAAGAAGGGCAAGGAAGAAGGCAAGGAAGGGCAGGAAAGAAGGGCAAGGATGGGGTAAGACTGAGGCAGTGTGGTGGACAGCTTGCTAAATAGTCTGAAACCACACTCAAGCATAACTAATGAACGAAAGAGAGAGAGAGAGAGAGAGAGAGAGAGAGAGAGAGAGAGAGAGAGAGAGAGAGAGAGAGAGAGAGAGAGAGAGAGAGAGAGAAAAAAAAAAAGTTCACAGCCAAACTATGATCTGATTCATGTCCCTCCCTCCTTCCCTTCCTTCCTCCCCATAGCCACATGCCTTGCCCCACGTGAGGAGGGAATGACCTCAGTTCATTCTCACACGTCTTATTCAACCTTCTGAGGCTAGTCACGCCTTCGTTCCTTGACACACACACACACACACTAGTATATAATAGTTGCCCCATCCACACGCAAAGGGGACACAACTTGCAACACTACGATACATAAATACATATATACATAACTTCTTTTTTTTTTTGTCTCCATTGACTAGTATCTTGATCATATAAATAATAATAATAATAATAATAAAAGATATGTGAGTACTGCACTAAATTATAATAAAAAATTCTACACCAAACAAACCATTAATTAATCCACGCTACCACGAAAGAAAATGAACATATATAAAAAAAGAAAAAAAAAGAAGATGAGTTTATTCGATACTATCAGAATGACGTCATCACTAGTGCACCCTATTTCGTTTGTGTGACGCACCTACACCTGACATTCATGTGACGCCACCACCACCACCACTACCACTACCACCACCACCACCATCGCCACCACGGCCAGTCAGCTGATCATGTCTGGCTCGCTGCCATGTCCGTCCGGTTACTATTAATGATTACCTTTTACAGCGTTCATTCTTCCCAGCTGTGATTCATATAACCATCCCTACCTTGTCCTTGTAGCATTGACTAGTATTATATAGGAAGGGTTTGGTATTAATAGTACATAAGGATACAAATATACGTACTGTACCATGACGGACTTGCTTTCGCTACTCTCTCTCTCTGAAAATTTTCCTACTCGAGGTTACTAAATTCATGTAACCTTGAACATTTTTTTTTTTATATTACGCCCATTAATACGTTTACTATGGTTTTTTTTACCTGCTTACCGACTGATCACGCAAATTATGGTAGTAAATGTTGATAAATATACTGAGTTTGCGTGAATTTGAGATGCTATGTTAAATGTTAAATCCTTATTGGCAACTCTCTCTCACTCACACACACACACACACACACACACACACTCTCTCTCTCTCTCTCTCTGTGGAAATGACGCAAGATAAGGAAACTAAAAGAGGCTTACCAGCAATATGATAGTTGACAAATTAACACGTCAGACGAAGATAAGAGACACAGGAAGCAGGAGCAAGCAAGCAAGCAAGCAGCAAGCAGCAAGCAGAAGGAAGGAAGAAGGAAAGAAGATGAACGAAAGAAGGAAGGAACGAAAGAAGGAAGAAAGAAAGAAAGAAGGAAGGAAGGAAGGAAGGAAGGGAAGGAAGTAAAGAAAGAAGGAAAGAAGGAAAGGAAGGAAGGAAGGAAGGAAGGAAGGAAAGGAAGGAAGGGAAGGAAGGAAGGAACACGTAATCTATAGGCCTATTTAAACATTTGTATGCAGATGTATGATAACACTCAATACCACAATCCCATTAACTTTCTTCTATATAATATATTTTCCACTGAACCTGCCAGCTACATCACTATATATAAATAACCTACAACACTAAAGAATAACTGACATTACGACAGTTTTATCTAACACAACAATTCCTCCATCATCACACTTATATTCTTTACCATACTTCACATAAATAATAGAAAAACCATTATAGAAGCGCTTCTTGTAATAATACTTAAACGTTGTGCAGTATTGACGTTAAGGAATAGGTAAGGTAAGGTAAGGTAAGGTAAGGCTTATGTTCTGATGTTCTTAAGGCAGGGTTAGGTAGGGTAGGGTAAACGCAGGGTAAGGTAGAGTAGGGTAGGGTAGGGAAGGGAGGAGAGAGAGGAGTTATAGAACATCACCCGCCTCTGTGTCTCCCTAACTGACCTACATCAATAGTAGTGTATGTAGGTCACCTTCCTCTCCCCATCCCAGCTGTTAGGTCCCACTGTACCCACTCTCCCTCCCAGACGGGCTTCACTCTCACACTTTTGGCACGACCTAGTAGCTCCCCATCACGTCCTCCTCCTCCTTCCCCGCATCTGGGTATCCTATCATAGTTATCATTTTATTTTCTATCAAGGGTAATGCAAGTAGGGTAATGTGTTGGTCCTGAAGATAACTATATACTTTCGTTCCCCACTGTGCCTCCTTTCTCCCCATCCCCCCTCTCTTTGTCTCATAGTATTCCCTTTAACAACCTCTACCGCTCTAACGCTATGCAGGAAAGACATTAAACTGCATACATTATGGTTTGTTAAAAGGCTGATGATGACCCTGATACTATACATGTCATGATTCATTCTATACTGGCGGGTTTGGGTCCAATTCATACACTAAATAGGCACAGAAATATCATGAAATCTGTTGTAGAACGGTCCTTAATATTTCCGTAGAAGAAAATCAACAAGCTATTATACCTTAGTTCTTACATAATACAAGTACTACTAATACTACTGAATACTAATACTATCAATACTACTACTACTACTATTGATGACCTACTTTTCTATAGGTACCTAATATTTACCTGAGATAGATCTGAGGAGTCCATGAGTCTATCCTTGAGGTTATAAGCAGCACCATGAGAGATGAGACAGTCCCTCTCCATCTCCCCGACCCTGATAGCTCCTCCTCGTTTACGCCCCTTGACTGGCTGCCGCAGGGTGAGGTCCATTGCCCCTGTGGCTCGTACCTGAAGGGAACACAGAGATCACTTCTTACAAACCTGAGAGATGAAGGTCATATGGGAGCTGGGCAGAAAGAGCTAAGCAAAGGAAAAAAGTTATGATTAAGATTATTTGAAGGATAATAATCATTGCCTTGTCATTATCATAAGACAAGTATGCAAATAGAATGGGTGAATACTGGTAATCAAAGAGGTAGAGGTATGAACAGAGAAAGACATCAGGACACTTTTGTCTGCCATCGCTTCTTGTTATTAAAGGAAACAATATGTGAAGGAGAGGTAGATAGCAGGAAGACGACAGAGGGAGATGCATGCACTGGATAAGGTGTAGGTGGTCCTTACCTGCCACTTGTCTGCAGTCATGTGTCTCAGCCGCTGGTAATAGATGACTCCCTTAAAGATCTCCACCTCCAACATGCGGCCGTCTATCCCACTGTACATCACATCTTCTCCATAGTAGTTAAAGCCAGCTGTAACCACACAAAATGTAGTCTTGATGAGATTTACACATTTTATTAAAGAGAAGGGATGGTAGTCAGACTTGAAAATACAGAACAGAAAACCCATTCATATAAAAAGTTTGCATAATGAAATCAGCTGCAATTAATATCTCACCTTTTTCAAGGATCTTCCCAAAGTAATCAACAGCTGGATTCTCATCAGAAAACTTGAATGGCGTTGAATCAAATGACAAACCAAACTCAGCCGCAGACTTCCCTGCCACCAACTCTATCAACTTGCCTGTGGAAAAGGAAAAACAACCATAAAATAGGAGTGTGTGTGTGTGTGTGTGTGTGTGTGTGTGTGTGTGTGTGTGTGTGTGTGTGTGTGTGTGTGTGTGTGGGTGTGTGCGCGCTGAGCCGAGCTGCCCACCTGCTGTCATACGAGAAGGAATGCCGTGTGGGTTGAAGATGATGTCTGGCATGATGCCCCGCTCAGAGAAGGGCAGGTCTTCAGTAGGGTAGAGGAGGCTCATGATGCCCTTCTGCCCACTGCGGCTGGCAAACTTGTCACCAATGATGGGATTCCTCTGTAACCCAAGGCAAGTGTTACACCTAAATTGTCTGTCACACACATCTAAATGCTAAACATCATTATCATCCATTTTCCACACTATGTAAACAGCAATAAGGTTTTCTAAGTAAATATCAACATTACCACTACCATGTAACCTCATCTCTAACACTAAATATTTGGTAATAGATAATAATAAGTGACAACATTTCAGCAAGAAGGCATGGAGTACTGAAGTGCAAAAAATGGACATAACTATATTGAATGGCATCTGTAACAATATGTCTTTTCTTAGCAGTAGGTACAAGTCTCCATTCACTCCTATCCATACATTTTAACCTCAGTTCCATCCTCTCAAACATTCTAGTACTCAGTCATCCAGCTCTATGGTCTTTCCCTTCACACCCTCAGCATCTACATCTTATCCTTATACTATATACTGTCACATTCTTTCAAGCATCTCATCCCTTTGGCTTCTTAAATGGATATAAATAGACTCTCACTTCCATATAAACAAGTATTTACTCACCTTAACTCTTATAGTGATGCTGGCACGCTGACACTCTCCAACGGCAAGGGTGGCTGCCATGATAGCACACTTGTCCACCACACAATCCTCTCCCTTGTACCTTGTGAGGCGGTACACACGCTGGTTCAGGTTGTACACACTGCAGGGTGGGTGAGGTTAGGTTTAATTCACAGTACACTAATTCATGAACTTCTTACTACCCTCAGAATGATGTATTAAAGATGATGATGATAATAATGATTTTCAAGGACATGTATTATCCATTTCTGATAATTTACAGGTTATTTTTTCTCTCAGTTGTCACTCATATGCATCCAACCTAAACACTGAACACTATCCATGTATCCAACCTGCTAGATACACACCACATCAGATTACCTTAAGTAACATAATGAAAGTAAACATGATTAAAGAACAAATTGAAAAAAAACCTCGCTTCCCTTAGTTGTCAGAGGGAACCACTAAACAAGACGCTTATAGTGAAACAATTTGATGGTCTGATGGTTAAGTGCAAACCCAAACACATATCATAACAACAACAATAATTAGTTTTGTCAAGTAAATTACACTTCAATAATTACTTCTAGCATAAAGACATTTTTTTACTGCACGTATCCAATTACAATTTAAGTGCAGCACAACTTGCATTGAGGCAGATTCCTTAGTTTATCCCTCCACTGCACTACCATCCCCTGAACACAATAACCAACCCTTCCTACCTGTAGTATGGGTCCCCGTCTTTAAGCTGTGTTGCAGGGTAAGGGAGGCCACTGCTATCTAAAAACTTCTTCAGTGTGGCGTCAAGAGGATCTCTTCTGAACACAAACTTGATCTGAAACACAATCATAACAATAGAATACAGCATGAGCTTACTTACACCTTGTTGAAATTTGAGTGTTCTAACCAAGCTGTGTAAACTATGATAATGTTGTGTTTTCATTATAAATATACTTGGCATTCTGAGGTAAGACCACATCGCTATGAGAAAGAATACTGTATATATTACCTAGGAATGTGTATGTCTCTGTGTGTGTGTGTGTTTACGGTTGCAACAAAGACCTCATTTCACTCCATCACACTATTAGAATCAGAAATATAGAAAGACAAATGAGCAACAAGAGAAATGGATAGAATAGACAGAGAGAATTATATGAACTCACCTCATTCATATACATCTTCTTCCAATTATGAGGCTCCAGCAGAGAGAGGTCAACAATCTCTGTCTTGTAGATCTGTCCATGAGCCAAACCTCGCTCCATGGCACACTTGTTGAGGACCATTGCATCCTCCATGTCATAACCCTGCCAGGAAATAGGACCTCCGATGTAAAAGAAGAATGGAGAACGTTTCCATCCTCTAAAAAAACTGTTAAACTTTTTATTTTATTTATATTTTTTTTACATCAAAGGGCAAACAATAATAGGTTAGAATAAAAATCCTGCTTGTCGATGTGCTTATACTATATCATGGGTTGAATAATGTGACTTTAATATACAGGTGTGCCGCCATCAGCAGCTCGTCTCTTACTTTACAATTAATCATAACAGAAAATAAAAATCAACACAATCTTATTTTCGTTGTTGTTTTGTCTTCCTCTCTCATCATCTCTTTTCAATGTAACAAAACTAAACTAAACAAATGAACCTTTTTTCCTCTTATTCTGATTCTGTTCCTTTCACACCGAGTGGCTGATGCTGAGGAGAAACCATCACAGTTATAACATCAATGCTATCAACTCACCGTATAGGAAATGATGGCCACCACTGCATTAAATCCCATGCAAAATTCTTCCATGTTGATGGCATCGTAGTGGGCGTTCCTAACAAGAGGCACCTGATAATGGGGATTTTATATCATGAGGAACAGGTTTAGATAATATAGTTGAATAGCTTTCTTCCCTCGATCAAGACATAAATGTGTATCACGGAGGCTAAAGTACATTATTTGTGTATACAGGCTAGAAAATTTACATGCCAAATCCTTACCTGAGGGTATTGTAGCCTGTATGCCTTACTTGTTGTCTGGGAAGCATAGTTGTGGAAGGGTGAACCCATGGTCTGCTTACCCATCTGCACATAACAAAAAAAATAAGGAGAATGTAAGAGGTTAAAATAGGTCTACTTTGAAATGTTATCTGCATGTTTTCTTCCACTTTTTTATATCTTTGTGTATGTGTGGGTGTCTCTCGCTCCACTCACCTGGCACTGATACATGTTGCGAGGTATTGGGTTGCAGTCTGAGAAGGGCACCAGCTTGCCCACGTTACTGAAGATGGTGGTCTTGCTAACCTCAAGGTGAGTGTGGACCTGAGGATATCAATTCATGTCAAAAAGATGAAATGTTAAATGATAAGTTGTTAATTTTCACCTCCTCCTCTACCTCTCAGCCTGTAGTTGTAGTGGTCAAGAGTCCTTAGTCTAAGATGTATTTACTGATTATGACATTCTAATAGTTGTAGAGTGGAGGTGAAATAGAACACACACACACACACACACCCTCTCTTATACTTCTACATTCTATCTTCCAAACCATCTCAGAGTACTAAGACTTAACTTATTCATAGCTCAGTCTGGTTTAACTCCACCTGCCCATGAAAGAACACACATGCATGAGACCATCAAGAGACTCACCCCTTCTTCTATCTCCTCCGGGGTGATGGCCACAGTGAGGTACAGCTGCTCTAGGGTTCCAATGTACTCCACAGTGCGAGTGTCCAAGTTGATCACCGGCCGCAGCATCCGGCTCAACCCTGTAGCGAGGAACAGCCCTGGATACTGCCCACCATACTTCCGTTCAGTGATGAGCACAATTTCGGTGTACTTGAAGATCTGAAGGTAAACCGGCATCAGTGTGAGCATAGTGATGTCATGTCAGATTGTTTGTCTTTAATGATTATTTCCTCATTATTCAACCTGTTCAATGTACAAAAAAAAGGCAGTGATAAAAAGGAGGAAGTGTCTAGTAACAAATACAAGAAACATACATATCAACAGGGATAGACAATAAGTGATTCAGAAAAAAATATTACATGTCTCCAGGTAAGTCACTCCAAGGGTGGGTTGGTTGTGGTGTGAAAATCCCCGGTATGGTTATGTAAAGAACAAATAAACACATGATCAAATGGGATTGAGAAAACCTATTCCTTCTCACCTCTCCCCGAGTCTTCATAACTCTCAGCTTATTTGCAAACTTTTGTGCCTCACTCTTCCTGATGACCCCCACCAGCCCTCCTTCCAGCACCACCTCCAGGCACTGGTCATGTGGCACGGGTGAAGTGCTGTGTAAGGGAGTCATGCCCAGCTTGGTGAGGGCCTGATGCAAGGCTTGTGGGTTCTCTGGCACCTCATTCAACACAATGCAGTTCATTGCCAAGTGATTGAGGAGGCCACAAGGTGCTCCGTCGGGGGTGTGGACAGGACAAAGAAAACCTGAAGGGAAGTCATTGACATTACTGTTATCATCATTAATAAACAAGGTTAGGGTTCTGATTAAAAAAAATATTTCTTACTATCAATCTGACTTTCTGCACTCTACAAAAGCAGTTATCACCATTATTATTTATTTATTTTCTTCAACAAATACAAGACTGAGTTGGCAGCAAGCCATACTCTCTAATAAAATGTGTCAAAACATTTACTCAAACTCCATTATTCTCAAAAACTCATTCTCCCGCAACACAAATGGCTTTCTGCATTTTACTTTCAATGTGCATTTGCATGGATTCAGGCTTCTTGGAAGGAATTGTAGAATTAAAATATCAAGATCATCCTGACAATGGGAAGTGGGGATTGAGTAAGAGTGTCAACAATGCTCACCCCAAGCTTCCCCTGTCAGTCTTCGAGGTTCCACAGTCTTCATTTCCACAAAGAATGCTCCCCTGTGAATGGCACGCAGGTGGGACATGTCTCGCATCCGGTTGAGGTGGTCAAAAACAACAGTCAATCCTGAAATGGAGTCAACTCATCACTATGTAATTACAACTTTTCACGTGAAACATTAAAACAAAATGCGTATTTGTACATATTTATTTTTTTACTTGCAATGAATACTATGGATTGTGGAAGCAAATAAGACCAAAGAATTTCATTCACATATTGAAGTTATTTACATCTAAAAGTCAGACGCTACATAAAGTGTATTGCAGACTACAGATAATTTTGAAATAAACAAGGATGTTATTTCAAGTTTGAACACTCAATAATGTAACTTGTTTAAAATGATAGGATATGTTTACCTGTACGTTGCATGAGGCCACACCCACTCTTGGACAAAAGGGATCCTGTTGAAATAAAACTAAGGAAGGCACTGCCTGTGCCTTTGGATTTGGATGCAGATCTCTTTATATCACCTGAAAAAAAAAGTAATTTTGATTAAGAAATGCTTAAAACTTTTTGGGATACAAAAATGGGTAGCTTTGTGTCCTCAAATTTCCTGAATCCAGTCTCTCAATTTTCTCATCTTAATAATATCAATATGACTGTCCATGTATCTGTGTTTAAAACTCACTATCCGTAAGTATCCAAGGGCCAGTTTCTTTCCTGTCTTTGATTTGTAAGTACCACTTGACAGCCACCATCATATCCATCATTTTCTCCTTGAGGTACTGCAAGTATGTGTGCCCGCCGAGTGTCACCTCCTGGATGCTTACTGAGTCTACGGATTCCATCTTGCACTTCCCTCCCACATAGGAATACAGTTTCCTTGCCATCAAGCAGAGTATGTCAAACTTTTCCCTGTTTGTCTTGAGGTGGATGAGTACATGATGCCTGAGGGAAAGGATTCAAACATTAGTTATCCCTGAGTTATAGTGGGGCAAGGTCAAGATTCTTATACTGTTAGGAAGGAAACAAAGTGGAAATTAGAAGACTGGAATAACTGAATAGTGAACCTTATGGTGATAGATAGTCAAAGAGTAAGACAGCATGAATACAAAATATAAGAAAAAGTACAGCAGATTTTTTAATAAAGAAATTCACCACCAAAATCATTAGTATTTGGAATGAACTGGTGGCAGAGGTGGTGTGACCAAACAACATCCTTAAATTGGAGGAGAAAAAAAAAAGTGACATGCAAACAGATCAACATAACATTGTGTATACTACAACTTGGTAAAAGAAAAAAAGATTCAGTAAATACAAGTACACAACTAATTTACCATTTTGCCAGACCACTCAAACAAACCTCATGTTTCTTCAACATTTCAACTTTTTCTGAGATCAATAAAGACTGGTATTTGTTTGACATCACCATTGATATCTGCAGCTTTCTTAGATAGGGTTACATGTGAAATATAAGCTAAGAATCTCACAGAGTTGAGGAATCACTAAGTTATGTTGTGTAAGCCAGTGAGTGCGTCCTGCACACAACACCATCAGTGGCTGTCCACTAAACTGCACACACACACACACACCTTTACTTTTAATGGAGTTACATTCCAATACATCCATCATAAAACACAAATATCATGTCAAAAATGCATTTAAAAGCCATATTTGACAGCTAAGAAAAAAACATATTTAGTTTCAACCAACAGTGGTTTGGTCTTAGCCAGACCATCAGTTGGTAGTAAATAGGTGGAAAATTGTATATGCAAACACACTTACTTTAACAGGTAGGTACACACTTCAGTGTCAGTGTACCACTCAGGCAAGGTCTGTGTGAGTCGATGGCGGAAGGACTTGCCAATGTATTCTCTACACATCTCATGGGAGAATATACTTTCATCCTGCAGCTTCCCCAGCATGGCCTTAATCTGCCTGTAATGATGGAAATCAAACAGGATAGCATGCATATATTTTTTAGCAATATCACCATTAGCAACTGCAAAGGTATTTTTCGTACCAAATGAATACTGGAGGCAAAAGTCACTACCAAAACTCAATGACGTGCAAGAAAAAGTAGTGTAGTGAGAACCATCCTGAGGTCAATGGCCAATGGACTCACTCTGAGAAATAAGTATTCTTTTCTTGGCCTCGGATGAGATGGTGATAAATCTGTCGGTCGGTACAATCCACGAGGGCTTTCAGGGACATGATGAGAGGCATAAAGAACTGTTCACGGTGCAGCACAAACTCCAGCTTGGCTTCCCCTGTGTTGAGGTAGTGAAGAATGTTCACAGATGACACCTGAAATAACACCAAGAACAATTGTACTACCAGTAGTTTTTAATCAATCAATCAATTTATTTAAGGTTAGTATAGTTATATGAAAACTTCAATTGATGTGGATGTTTAAAAGTTCTTTTTATGTACAATTATAAAAAAAAGTCACTTGTACTTGAAAGTGTAGCTGACAATACAACTGGTCCTCTGATTAAGTGCATCATTTGAACCTCTTCACTTCAATCAATTTTGGATAACTTTAAATTATGGAATGCATCCAATTACTTTTGCATTGAACTGGATTATTCCATTCTACTTTTCTCTCAGGTGTCATCTCATGTTTGGGAAACATGCTGTTAAATAAAAAAAAATTTTCATTAACATTAAATCCCAAACCCTTCCTACTCACCTGGTCATCTGTGACACAACGCATCATTACTCCCTTGTCAGTGAACCCAATATCTCTTTTCCTCCAAGACTCTCTGGTCAAGGCCACGGGGAAGTTACGTCTGTTACACATCAATAACCTGGAATGTGAGTTGTGTTGTGAGGGTGAAGGAATGCTACACAGACAGATGTTGATGGTATGTTAATTTTCATGACTGTTTCAACACTAAAGTAGTGTGAGGCAAAATAACGTGGAAGGGGAAAATTTGCATAGTACATTAGATCAGAAAATTTGAAACTATCATTTGACAATCTATTAGGTTTAAAGAATGGTATTTAGAAATTATCCCATTGGACTCAGCGCAAAACAATCACAACAGATAAAATATACACAACACAAATGAATATCATAAGAGGGAGCCTTACCTGAGTACTCTGCAGGAACCATTAATGATGAAGTAACCACCTGTTTCGTTGACCAGCTCACCACGAGCCACAAGCTCCTTGGGGCTCTTGCCATGCAGGTGGCAGTTCTTGGACTAAAACAAAAATTATATTAAAAACTCAGGGCTTGCTCTGGACATTTAAAACTTGTAGCCAACTTTGCAGCCAAATTATGTTACAGAATTCAGAATACAATATACTGTCGCCAAGATGTCGCCGATGTGATATAATTATCGCCATTGTTTTTATCTTATCGCTTATGGCGAAAATGGCGAGCGCCAGGGCGAGCCCTGCAAACTCCCATGTAACTTTTATCTTAAAGCAACTGACAAAAAAAATCCTGAACACAGATTTAAGTCCCCAACACACACCACATTGCCAGGGATTATTTTTGTCTCTCTCAGCAGTGTACAAGGTTACTATCAGAGCATGCATGAATTAATGTGTATATATACACTATGTATGTATATATATATATATATATATATATATATATATATATATATATATATATATATTAATGTTGTATTGGAAGTGACTGTAGCATTAACCATCCTACTTAGTTCCATCATGAAGAGGTAAGTAACACAGAGTGGTGGGCTGTAAGACTGCCACAACCTTCTACCAATTTAAGCATTAAAATTTGGAAATACAATCTTAAACTAAAGAAAAACTAACTTTTGCTACTCTGCCACCGAGAAGCAGCTCATCAGTGACATCATTATAAATATATTAACCATGATCAGGTAATAAGGAAGTCAAGTCCAACCTTCTCCTTACCATGACCATGATGGGTATTTCCCCTAATGATTGCCTGTGTGTATTGGGGTCATCATTATCAACACTCCACTCCAGGTCCACATTGACTGGTGCTAAATAGGAACCCTTACGCTCCACACACTCCTTGGGGTACAAGTTGTAGTCTGATGCCTGTCCAACACCTGCAGGGAGTCTGGGTTTGCCCACTGTGGCACCCTGGAGGACAGACACACATTAAATGAGAAGCCATCAATGGATACTGATGTAAATGTATTAAAATTTAGTGATAAATCAAAACAACAGTGAAACAAAACAGATTCAATATGAAGAAGCTCTACACCATGGTAAGAGAAAACATTTATTCTGCATACACAATAGCTTCAAGGAAAAAAACAAAATAAGGCACAAAAAAGGAATCCAACTCAATCTATCATACAACAAAAACAGGAGAACTTACACTTATCGAAAGTTTGACTCTTGATCCATTTTTAAGAGAAAATTCTAATGGAGGAATATCCAAGATAGCATCCTGAAGACCTTTGCCCAGGAAGAAGTTGAAGGAATCCACATGTGGGGCTCCCAAGGACACAACTGCCTGCAAGTATAGAAGTAAAAATAAGTTTACATCATGATATGTGTTACTTGTGAGGCAGATGCAATGAACTCATCAAAATTTGTTGCATAATAAACAATAAATAACAACAGATTTACTCCCTCATAACATGAAAGAAAAAAAAATATGTAAATTATGTAATATGTATGGATCTGTGGAAATCTTAAAGTAAATGCATTTTAGTCAGTAATTAAAAGGCAGTGCTTACAGGTACGGCAGCTGTACGAATAGGGGATGACAACGGGGTATGGCTGCCGTATCTGTAAGCACTTATAGGCACATCTTACAGGTATGGCAGCCGTATCCTTATAGTGCTCCCTTATAGATACAGCATGTGCCTAACTTTTGGATAATAACATATAAAAAGCTTATATAACCAAACCAAACCTAACATAACCTAATCTAACCATAACCTATCGTAATCCATATCCTCATAGTGCTTGGTTATAGATATGGCGATATATAACTGAACCTAACCGAACCAGGTGAGTAAACCAAACCAAACCTAACATAACATAATCAACCTAACATAACTTGAAAGATGCTTTACTAGGTAAATAATAAGGCACAGTCCGTAGGAATAGCGGATTATTCTGTTGTTAACTTTCTAAGTGTTTTTGGAACTCTTCGTACAATGAAAATGTCAAATTTAATGCAAACACAGTGGGTGACACCGGCGCATGCCGTACCAATAGGGGATGACAACGGGGTACAGCTACCGTATCTGTAGGCACTTCGTAATTAAAATGGCACAAAAGAACTGTCACTTAACACAACATTAGTCATTAGTATATCATCAGCATTAATACAGATGCTAGAGTCAAAAGTCATATGCTAATAATCAACATAAGTATAACCCAAAGAGCAATAAAATAATACCGTAAAATGAACCTTCGTACCACTTTCCATTACAACACTAACTCCACACTTCCTGCTTCAGCTGATCCACCCATAAGCCCCACCGAGCTGCAGCCTCACCTCATTCTGTATTTCTGGGATCCTGCCAAAGTTCGGATCCTTTAAATGTCTCATGGACAGCTCCACCGAGGCACTGCCCATCCTGCCGCCACGTGCTTACTGAAACACCAAAACAATGCTGATGATGATGATACCCTCCCCCCCTACCCAACATAAGGATACATAAACACAAATGAAAAGATGAAACTAAAGTCAAATAGAACTGTTTTATACTTAATGGTATATGAGTTGAGATATATAAATGTGTTTGGAGCCGAGATATGTGGTGAAGCCGTAAGCGTAATGGCTCCTCCTGTCACAACCCCTACGAGCCATCTTTCATTTTTTCCGGTGACGATGTGAATTATCCACCTCCCAGCCTCCCTTCAGCGTTGCAAGCCTCCTTCATTACATCTACGTACTCCCAAGTCCAACACACGTACTCAGGTAAAGTGTATGTGATTTGCATTGATATATAATGAGGTACGGCGATGAAATGACTAGTGGTAGATACAATGAACTCCCTTGTATGTGTGATTTACATTGGCCTGGAGGATCACGTGCTGGATCTGTGATTATTAGCCATTACCCTCCCCGAAGGAACTGATATTATAGACTGATTTATGGGTAAGACTGAGACCTCACCCCCCCCCCACCATCTCCTTGTTCAAGCAGGACAGTAACCACTCCCTGTCAGTGAAAAATCCTTAGTGACCTGACCAAGCTGGGACGTTAACTACTGAACCACGTGTGTGTGTGTGTGTGTATAGTGGTAATTGTTGAGTGGTTGTTAGGACAATAAACCATAACAATTATTTCCAGACTAACCTTACGATTCAACTTTATATAAGAGTAATCACTACCACACAGTACGTAAAACTAAGCTTGTAATGAACGGTTAGTTGTGTGATTGTCTCATTATTTAACGTTTTGTGTGTGGAAATTTGTAACAATGATATTTGGCATCAGTATCTTGTTAACTACCTACTTCATCTGCTTTCATAACCCACAGCCTAATAATTGTGTAACTACTACATGTACTGAACTCGTACCCTTGCATCAGTTTATATGTATGACTGTGGTCCTAGAAGGCATTAGGAGGCAACAAGACACATTGCACGAGGCTTCTTTTAGCACACATGTAATGCCCGATATTACAAGTCCTATAAAGTCCCCCCTTTAATAAGTTCTTTATAAATTATTTACTTATATTCGCCCACTTAATCTTCATCTTTCCACAGCCTCATTAGTCATGGTAATTATAGCCAACAGATGCCTTGGCTTACCAATAATGAGGCAATCTGGGCTATTACTTATGTTGCCAACCATTACAAAGGAATATTTTTGTTGTTCTTCCCCTAGAAAGCATAGCAATAATAACAATATATAAACTGATGAAGGGTCTTAGAAATATTGGACAGAAATTATCTACTATGGGATGGGAGAAAAGGAAGGGACACTAAAGAAGACTTAATACTTGAAATATATGTAAAAATATAGAAAATTTTCCAATTGATACTTGGAATGGTTTGGATATAGAGGTAGTGAGAGCATTTATAATTTTTAAATTGAATATGATTATATTAGATATAGTGACTGAATAGCACAAACATAGTTAATGTCCTGTGTGTTACAACTAGGTAAATACATACACACAGACAGACAGACATACAGATTACTGTGATAAATGTTGGCAACAAGTAAGACACTCGGCTTCCTGCTCTAGCCTCCCCTCATGGTGTTGATGTTACTTTGAATTCTGACTCCCTTTTCTCCCTTTTTCAGGCGTGGCAGGAGAGCCGAGTGTCTCAAGGGTTGTCAGGTTGGGCTTTCTTTGACACACTCCCTCAGGGCCAAACACACTCACCTCCACACATGAGAAACTATTTAACTCTTGGCCACAATGGACCGTTGGTTCTGGTGTGACTCAAGTTTAAACGCAGGCGAGGCTGTGGCTGCCTCGGCAAAGTCCATTCGACTGTATGATGGAGACAAAAGGACGGGCTATGAAGACGGTCACCTCACACTTACTAACATTAGGTTGTTGTGGCGACATGAGAGTCAATCATCCTCCCTGGGGCTGCCACTCAGCTTAGTGGTTCTTGTTGAGGATGAGGCCGGAGGGTTCACCTCTAGTCCCAAGCTTGTGCTGCACCTGGCTAGTACTCCACCTGGCCAGCCCTCTGGCCCTGTTGCCTCCAGCCAGGCTTCTTATGTGAGACTCTCCTTTAAGCATGGTGGCTGCAGCAGCTTTCAGCAAGCTCTTCAGACAGCTCTTGATGCTCGGGCATGGGAAACAGTAGGTGTGACCCAGGTAGCCAACAGTGCGAAGGCCCCGGTGTCAAAGAAAATCCACACGGGCATTCTGGGCATTGAGCGGGCCATACAGGCAAAGCAGGAGGCGGCCAACCAAAACATTAGCCGTGCCTTTGAGGACTTGAAAAACCTGATGGACTTGGCCAAGGACATGGTGAGCCTTTCACGCAGCATCTCAAACAAGATCAAGGAGCACTCAGTCTCTGCTGATGACACCACACAATTCAGGTCATACCTCCTCAGTCTCGGCATTGATGACCCCGTGACCCGGGAGAAGTATGGCTCGGCAACACAGTATCATCATCATCTGGCACGTGAGGTTGCCGGGGCTTTGGAGGAGCCTGTGCAGGAGGCTGGAGGGGTGATGCTCCTCTCAGAGGTGTACTGCAGGATGAACCGAGCTCGAGGCCTCCAACTGCTCTCCCCAGAGGATGTTGTCCAGGCGTGTAATCTGATGCGACGCCTTGACCTGCCTCTGAACCTACACACCTTTGAGTCTGGAGTCCAGGTGGTGCAGATAACTGGTTTGGACCAGGATAAGGTAGTGAAGGACACAGCACGGCTGCTGGAGTGCCATGAAGTAGATGGCATGTCAGCTGGGGACCTGGCGAAGGAGTGTGGCGTTCCTCTCCTCCTGGCACGAGAGAGGTTGCTCCAGGCAGAACGGTGTGCCGAGGCTGTGAGGGATGAGTCCAGTGAGGGACTGAGATTTTTCCCAAATTTGTTCTTTTCCCGCTCCTAGCCCTTGAACACCTCTCCAGACTGACTCACCTCGCATCAAGCTTTCCCTCCGCCCACTGGGAACTGGCCAAGGAGACAACAGCTTACCACACTTTCCTCAGGTTGACTGCTCTGCTACTGTCTGAGGAAACACTAACAGACCACCAGGAAACAGCAGCTGAAGCTGGTATGCTGGGGCTTCTTATTCAGCAGGCAGTAGGTCTGAGTCCCTAACAGGAACCTCAGAAGCTGATTACATGGGCGGAGGCAATGCAGACACCTGTTATTCTGTTGGCTTACAATTGCATTATTATCATCCAAAGGAATAGGAAGAGTAACTGTTATTGATGCCATACTTACCCACTTGAAAGGTGTTCTTGGTGCAGGTGAATAACCCACCAAAGTGTTGCAAGATAAAGAAACACAATAATGCAGTGACGTAGTGCCTGCCTCCTTAACACTCCCCATCAAAACTGTATCTGAAACAAATAATGGAATCTTTGCTATACAGAATATTTGTGTTAATTAGTCACTGGCAATTCATTTTTGTTACTGCATAATGGCTTACAACTAAAAAAGGAGTCTTTGGCATATAATTCAATTTAAGATGTAAACAGTTGAGTTTCTCAAAAATATTTTTGAAATTCTACTCCCTAAAAAAGTCACATCATCATCATCATCACAGGATGTTCAAAATTTTCTTCCAAAATGTCACGTTGTTCGACATAGATAACTGATAACTTGCAGTCTATTCCATGTTTCCATCCCAAGCAGTAGTGTGTTGTAAGCATTTTTATAAACAGTATAGTAGAAATATTTTCTCTGGACAATGAAAGAGAGTAAGTAAAGATTTTGTACTTCTCGAGCTTGTTTTAATGATGGCAACAGACGTTGCATCTGCATACGGTGCACTTTCATTAAACTTTTGAGAGGCTAACAAATGCAGCCTGTGGGTGGGCAAGTGTGGTATTAGACACTTCTACAGAGGTAGGTAAACGTGTCAATGACACTTATTACCACCAAACTAAGAGGTCCTTGAAGACCAGTTACAAGTCCAACTCCAACAGGTGTGCCAGAGTCCAGTTGAGTGCCTCCAATGCCAAGCTTTGCTCTGACGCCATACCATGCGCAAAACTAAGGCTGTGCTATGTAGTAGGCTGGGAGTGATGCCTTACAAGGTTTAGCTTAGATTTGTTAATGTTCAGTAATTTCTCTGAACAATGCTAGAAAGTCATTGTTTTTTATAGTGAGTTGTGCATTATTTGTCACCATTGCCACTGTGATGGAACATTCTTGCTGTCACTGAGCTGCTGTATCTGCTCATCAGTTTTAAACTTTCATGTGGACAAAATTTTTTTTTTCTTCTTGAATCATCAGGTCTGAAAGACTATGAGTAGCATGAGAAAAATTACTGTTTGGGGGATTTGATCCTGCTGTGAGGTGCCATACATTGACAATATTAAGTATTTGTGATGTTTGCATAATTCTTTTGTAAGCTTAGTCACCTTTAGGAAGATGGACAGAATATTCATGGGAAAATATATTCGTTCTTGTATGAATAAAAACAATAGATGAAAGCTGATTTGTTGAGTGTATTATTAAATGAGATGAAGGAATGTTAAGAGTTAATGTGTAAGAGATGATGGAAAGTCATTTTTACCATCATTGGAGATGAAAGAATAAAATGAAGCTACTTGTCATCTTACACAAGGAAGGTTAAGAGAATGTCACATAAAGATGCATAACAAAGCTGGAGGAAGCAGAGCTGTCCCATCCCATTCAGCAACAATACATAACTGCTTATGTCCTCACTCTCCCTGGGTGGCTCCCTAAGCAATTTGTTTACCATATTAAGTAATAAACAATGGGATGGTATTTCCAGAGAAGTATCTTGCTACTGATCATCATTGTGTTGTGTGTTCTGGAGTGATAGTCTCAACAGCGTCCATTGTGTCTCGCTAGAGTGATGACATCATTGTGTACACTTGTCATGACATGGAATCACACTACTGATGGGGCTGGGACCAAAACCAGATCCTGTTCAGAGCACCGCCACACTAGGATCACCTCTGATAGGATGCCTTGGTTCAATGGAACAATGTTAGCCTTACTGAGTGGTTCCTAACCTTTAAACCATCACTTTCCCCTTCCACACCATCATTCCCTCCCATCTCTATCATAAGCAGTATGAACCAATAGAAAATAATAAGAGGTTATTTGATGAATAACGAAAAATTAGCATTGGCCAAATAACAAATATTGAATTTTCCTGGCATCTTCCAGCAATTCTAATTCATATAATTTTGTCGTACTGTATTCGCTTATTGAAACATTGCTTTGTCAATTAATGTGTGCCATTGCCAACGTTTATAACTTGTTCCTTATAACATAAGGCAGTGTAAGGTGAACTATCACTTCCTTGTACCAGGTAATGTCCTTCTCCCTGATGGGTTACACTTGGCTAAGAACCACTGATTAAGGTTCTCACAGCATAGGTTTGATGGTGCCTCAGATGGTTTGGTGTTAAGTTATAATGGAATAATTTGTATGAAATACGAGTATAATTAGATTATCAAGTTATTGGTTTGAATATTTACAGAAGCTATAATATACTTGACATTGATCGCTTGTGCATCCATGTATGTTTGTCCAGTGGTGCACAGGACCATAAACACCACCAGGGCCTCAGGGTCTGATCTTAAGTTAGTTGCCGAGGGAGTCATGTAAGCCGCGGCACCGTGATGAACATGCATATACAATACCTATATAATGGGGTGTGTGTTATATTAATTTAAAAGATTTTTTTCCTTATTTGGCAAAACTTATAAAACCTATTTTTAGATATTCCAATAAAGGTCAACAGCTACACACAATCTGAGTATCTTATTTACATTGTGGTGTGTAATAGTATTAAGATGAATGGGTAAAGATGTTTGATGTGGCATCAATGAAAGTTATGCATGGACAAGGTATCAAGGGAGCATTTATGTGATGGCCATAAGAGTCCTAAGAGGGGAGTAGCACATTGAAGATGATGATGATGCTGAACTTTACGAAATATGTTACCAGGATATAGGATTGGGATAGACAGACATATGAGAGAGAACAAGGTTCTGTGGTTCAGTTTGCTAAGTGTCTGTGTATATGAGAGAGAGAGAGAGAGAGACCCCCCTAATTTGGCTGGCTTGTTTTTCCATACTGCTAAAATTACTTTTGTTCCAAATAATAATTGGATTTGAATTAATCACAAATAACTTGGCACATAAAGTTCATCCTTGGTGTATTAGGTATAGGTGGGTGTGTTGTGTGTTGGCCAGCCAGGTAACCTTAACCTGCCTCACCTTCACCCAGGCTCCTGCTGCCATGGCCTCGGCATCCAGCACAAGTGCTAAGAACCTTTTTGTGGACTCAAAAACTCGCCTGGCTGAGCGGGTTCAAGTCAATGTTAACAACATGGGCTCCATCTGCCGACAGGTTAACCGAGGTTCACAATCGGCTGACATGCTCACCCACTCTGCCCGGAACATGGCTCTCCAGGTTAGAAGTCAATGGTAGTTAGAATTATTGTGTATCTTTGTAAGCAACTCTGGAGAGGAAACTGTGTCAGACGACTGAAAACTGCAAGACACTCCTTGAGGTTGGCAGCATGTGAGCCATCAGTGTACTGGAAGGAGGCTGAGGCAGTCTGCTTTTATCCACAATTGAAAGAAGAACATGACGTTTCTATGAATGGTTGTAGAACCTCAAAGCGTGAACAGATAACCTGACTCATGTGTGGAGAGGCTAAACTTATGAAAGGCATTGCCTCATCATATGCTGAAGTACCAAAACACTTGTCATGGAAATTTTTGTACAACTCGCCATTTACCTTCAGTTGTTTTACGACACAATGAATTGAATGGTGGAATATTTTCAAGAGAAATCATTGTAATTAGCTTGATAAAAATGAAAAGAAGTAGCATGCAAGGAGCAAATTTGTTGTGATAAAAAAATAGTGTTGTTGTTGCATGAATGTTTGTTTCAAGTGTTATAGTATACCAACAACATCATTAGGACTTTACATTCCTATGAAGAGGACATGATTGGTAGTGACAATAAGTCTTCTATCCTCATCCGTGTTG
Organism: Metacarcinus magister; assembly: GCA_029783475.1. NCBI lineage: Eukaryota > Metazoa > Arthropoda > Malacostraca > Decapoda > Cancridae > Metacarcinus > Metacarcinus magister. The sequence continues at coordinate 3,752,489 of JAPQNM010000049.1, forward strand.
GTGTCATGCTGGGTCACCTTTTCAACACAGTGCTCATTCAACACTCAACTTATAAAGTCTTAGATGTTGATGTTACTCCGATACGGTTGTGATCTGTTCAGTATTTAACACTCATATAATTGGGTTTTGTCCTTAACCATACCAATTTCTTTGTCTTGAGTCTGAACTTTTCACCCGTAAAGACCCAGTCAATTTTATTTTAGTGTCTCTATCCACTACCAATCCTACTTCCAACTTTATAGTGTTGATACAAACTGGTAAAACCTGTATATATTTTTCATCTTGGCAGGAACACGCAATTAAGAGCTCAGAGGAAAACTTGCACCGGCTGAACATCCTAATGACACACCTTGGGTACCAGCACGAGGCCATTCAACGTTCAGCGTACGCCCTCGAGAATGTAAAGGAGCAGGTACAGTATAAGGTGATTTAGTTGTTTTATACTGTTCTTCTGGTTTCCTCATTTCCTTCATGAATTGTTTTGAGGTCATTCTCCTTACCTCTGCTTTGCACCTTTCACTTTTCCTGCCACTGCTGAGATACTACAACAGAGCAGGCACCTGATTTCCTTACTAACAATGACAGATAATTCCCAACACATGAAAAGTAAACTGCAAGCATCATGTGTGAGAAATGTGATCTATATTTGGGTTTTTTAAAGATGAATCTGCCAATGAGTGTGCTGAGGAAAGAATGGTAAGATGGGTGTGCAGTGCTACTATGAGAGATGGTCAAACAAATGTGTCGTTGAGGAGAGTTAGGATTCAGTGCACAGTGAAGTGATGTGGACGAGTGGATAACTTTGGTGTTGCCTTGTAAAGAGGAAGGATGAGAAGGTTTGGGTGCAGTGAATGATGTTGAATTGTATTAAAGATAACATCAATCTAACCATCAAGCCATTAACATATTAATTTCAGCACACACACTACATGGAAATGAATCTCCACTCAGTTTTAACTTCAAATAGTTAATTATATACACACAGTATTAATCCATCATCGCCCACATTAATTGTGATCACACTTTACAGGTGAGAGACATGCAGCGGTAAGACCATCAGTTTATAGAATTGCCAAACTGGAAGACGCCTCAGCAATAAGGAATCAGAGAAACAGGAAAGAACAATAACATTTTGTGAAGGACATTGAAAAAAGTGAAAATGAAAATCAATCTTGAGTTTCGAGGAGGCGCTGAACTCCTGGTAAACAATGTGTCCCAGCATTCAATTGAGTTAGACGGTTCAAAGTGGACTATTGCGAGTCTCTTGCAATGGATCAAAACCAACCTGATCCGTGAGCGTCCAGAGTTGTTCTTGCAAGGTGATTCTGTTCGGCCTGGTATCCTGGTGCTGGTCAATGATGCTGACTGGGAGCTGCTCGGCCAACTGGAGTATGCACTGCAGGAAGGTGATAACATTCTCTTCATCTCAACTCTTCATGGAGGCTGAAACACAGAACCACAAGATTACCTTTCATTCAGGAGTGTTAGTTTTTTAAGTATCAAGTTAATTTGTAAGCAATTAGTACTATTTACATTTGCTTTAATTTGAAAGGATGTTAGTTAGGTATTTTCTTAATTTATTAAATCAGATTTTATTATAAGTATCCGCGTTGTCTTGTTGCATACACTACACAAGGACCCAAACATCATCACTAGTATTTTCAATGCCTGTCAGATTCATGTAGAAAATCAACATCTCAACTTTAATACACTGTCAAGGATTGATGGATCTTTATTATTTGTTCTCAGAAAATGTGGATGCTGTGCAGTGATAGGGTAAGTCTTTGCAAAACTTGATGTTCCAATTAAAAGTGAAGTGGTTGCACGGTAAAGCATAAACTCTTCCAAGTATAGAAAAAATGTACTGTTCATGTCCATTATAAGACATTTTTAATTTCTTTAAGTGATGTTAATGTAAAAATTACATATGCCACTTCCACTTACAAAAAGCAAACAAACAAACAAACAAAAATTGTGTGGAAATGAAAGGTTTCCTGAACAAGGTGAGAAAAAAAACATCAATATAGCACACACACTCTTCAGTCTGAGTCATTATGTATTAATACTTGGACACAAATGTGCAAACTCTAAGAAAGGAATCGAACTACTTGTTATTTTGATTCGTGTACCATACTAGATTTCAATAAAACTTAAAGATCATTAATTTACAAAATACTGGTTTCATCATTGTTCCTTAAATTTGCCTGCAATACATATATACATGAAACAAACATGTCATTAAATTCACAGAATCACTACAATAACAAGAGGAAAAGTAACAACAAATTCAGAGAGAGAGAGAGAGAGAGAGAGAAAAGTGGCACTAATTCCTATATAAATATTTACCTAGATTTCAGTGATATGAATGATAACTAATTTCAATTTTCCTACTTATGCATAAAACCGCACGCACGTATGTGTGATGTATAAGTGTAACATTTGTGTGCACTTGTTCAGTGACATTTGGTGCATTAGTAAGACTTCCGACCCCTCCCCCCCCTCCCCCTCTATATACACACACACACACCTGCGCCAACAATACAAACACCAACACATACCACTAATATGAGAGAGAGAGAGAGAGAGAGAGAGAGAGAGAGAGAGAGAGAGAGAGAGAGAGAGAGAGAGAGAGAGAGAGAGAGAGAGGGAAGCCGGATCAGTGATGAGGCACGGCACTGAGCCAATGAAGACAGTGTATTCCACCATCACCCATGCACCCTACCGTCACTCAAATACCTGTCAAAGTAGTGAAGGATGTAGTAACGTTGACTCCTTGTGACTGTACGCACGATACTGTCTACTACACAACAACACTCACAACTACTAAATAGACGAGTGTTTTCTGCCCCCAGGAATATAATTGGGATTCTTTGGCACAACAGTTAAATAAATACACATCACCAATATTAACGAAACTACCACTGTATTGAATATGTGTGTGATTTAAGGAGCAGAAACAGACAAAAAACGAGGGCGATGAAAAGCGTGGATTGAAAAACTCGGTAGCTAATCATCTCAAGTCTCGTCCTGTGATGCAGATTAAGGAATTCTGAAGACAAACGTGAAAGGAAACCAAGACATGCTGGAGCTCTTCCTTCAAAACACAGAAAGGTAAGACCCACACACAGAGAGAGAGAGAGAGAGAGAGAGAGAGAGAGAGAGAGAGAGAGAGAGAGAGAGATGTGGGGGAGGGGGGGGGGCGAAGCTTGTGGCCTCTTCATGGCTAAAGAAACCTTACTAAAACCCAATAAAGGGGGAGAGGTGGAGTTAGAAGTGCAGGCCGCAGTGTACGGGGTAAATACGTAGAAGGCGAAGAGGAGGACGACGCACAGAGAAGCAAGGAGGTCCGCTGTGGAAAGGAAATAATGTGATTGTGTTAAAACGTTTGATCAGAGCCGAATTAGTTCATAAAGGCAAGCAAGAAGAAGACAAAGAAGAGGCAATGTGGATCAACGTTGTCAAGTGAGTTGGTTGGTGGAGTGATTTACGTGACCTAGAAATGACTAATGTAATTTATTCTCTCTCTCTCTCTCTCTCTTTTCAGTCCTGAGCATGTCTTAATTTGTGGATAATCTATGGCGTTAAGTCGAAGCCTGAGGATTTATTGTTAAGCGCAGTATATATTCACTACATTGTGTGGCCATAACGACGATTGGATTTTCTTCTTTCTTTCCGTATTGAGAAAATATTACCTGTTGAAAAAGGGGAATCAAAGGTAGCTTGACCCTCATATAAAATACCTGTCTGGGGAGGGAATAATGACCTATATGAACCCATCTTTAATTTTTTCACCCCCGTTTCTGTGTATATGTGTTTTAGGTGTATATATCTACGAGTGTACTTCCATGTGTGCAGACCTATGTATTTCCTTACGTATGCAGGGTTTTATGACTGTGTGGTTGCGGTGGCTTAACATCAGTCAATCAATCCATCAATTAAGTGCGTATATGACCGCAGAATTGACGGGAGAGCGCGGGAGGAAACTGGAAGAGACATGGCGGTCACCCACTCTGCCTCTCCACCCTTCCATCACGACCCTCCACCCCAGCCAGGTCTGTTGTCCTCTCACCATCACCTTCCTGCCTTTGTCCCCGCTGCTACCACTACTACTACTACCACTTCTACCTCTACTACTGCTACTGCTACTACCACGCCGCTGCCTGCTGAGCGCTACCTTTCGCCCCTGTCAAGCGCTGCATCATCTTCAGGAGAGGGAGAACCGGAGACCGAGACTCGCCTGCCTCTGACTCCCCCAAGCAGATTCAAGCGTTTTAAGATCTTCATAAGGTCTGCTAAGAAAGGTATAACAGCTAGGGCTTTGTATTTTGTATTGCTGTTTGGTTGTTGTTGTTGTTGTTGTTACTGCTAGAACGTTGTAACTGATCTTTTTTTTATAAAGTGACGACGACATGAGGGAAGGTTAAAGTATCTATAGATAGTGTTCGTTTTCAACATCTCATGATCTTCATTATCCTTTTGTCATCATCATCATCGTCATCATCTTACTTCTCCCGCTAAGTCACGTGAGGAATCCAAGGTAAACAAAGTCGGTGGAGAAAGACCTTCGAAGTGAGCTGGGCCACAGTACTACAGAATACAGATCAGCATGCACTACTAAAGGCACCCACGCAGCTAGTTACGTTATATCATTCATAGGAAAGGTAAGACTTATGTAGGTCATTAGTTTCCTAAATTTACAATTTTCTTACAACACATTGACGCTTTCCAGAGCGGAGGAAGAGGGATGAGAGAGAGAGCGGGGCAGCAGCACAATCCACCTTGGCCCACTCACGCCCCAGACAGGATGGTTCTACGCCGGATAACAGGCGCTCTTTCAGCCTGACTGGCGGTGCTCCGGACCCTCGATGTGGAGACGCTCTGTTGCCTCTTTGGCTGGAGGAGTCCACCGGTACCATCTTCCCGACCAACTTTAACTCGGTGGTGCGGGGGACGGACCAGGATGCGTCCTTCGAGAGGCGGTGGGACTCGCTGCGGAACAAAAGTAAGATCCATTCCACGGGCCAGACAGAGAGGCCGCCAGGCTGGGACGACGTTACTCACCGGAATACAAGAGTGAATAGAGACAAAAGGTCTAGATTCTGCCCTTCTATTGTGATCCAAGAGCCTGGTGGGGTGTGGCCGGCCGCTTCTGTAGGTCACAAGCTCCCTGCTCCCCCTGTCTCTGGGCGTACCCGAACGGCGGCTCAGCATATGCACTGCTTCGCAGATCACGAGCAGAACTCGCTCAGCATGGGAGGATCCAATGAAGAAGTGCACGAAATTTTCTCAGACGAATTTCTCCAAATTCCACTTCAACAAGCGTCCTCCACGTCTAGCCTTGGATCAGAGTCCTCCGCTTCAGACGGGCCACAGTTCTATGCTTCCACCCCAGATCTGCCTCAGCTATCATCCTCCAGCACCCCAGATGCAACTCAGCAACTCTCCTCTACTTCATACGCAGCTGAGCAATCTTACTCCATTTCAAATGTGACTCACGAACCCATTTCCATCTCACACGTAACTCATCAATGCTATTCCAGCTCAGGTGGAACTCAGCAATTCTCCTCCACAACAACACAGGCTCAGCAGTTCTCCGTCACCAATGAGACTCAGCCTTCCACGTCCAACATGGCTCAACAATCTTCCTCCCACGACAGCGTTGCCCAAACGTTGTCCCCTAACACCAGTGACTGTCACATGTGGATTTCATCCGATAGCTTCTTTTGTGAGGATTTTACCGGCAGTGACGCAAGTTGCTGGAACGACAACGCGGCGGAATACCCTGAACTTGCTCCCAACCAAAATCCCTCTTGCCCCAGCGTGCTGCAAACTGCCAACTCCGAGGTGTGGACAGCCAGCGAGCCAGAGGAGGAGGAAACGCAGATGTCCGCCTCGTCATCTCCTTGCAGACTAAATGAAAACATGCGTTCCTTTGTCTCTTCATCGTATAGTTCAGATCCGGTTATCAACAGGGAGGCTGCTACTCTTCGTGTGAAAGACATCCCAAGGCGCCAACATTGGGTCCAATTCGAGGGTGGCCCGACAGAACAATGCACTCAAGTAACTGCTCCTCTAGAGATTGTACCGAGCGCCCCGCCGCCTGACACAGAATCCAGTTCTGGAGAAACCCCTCTTCAAACACCTCCACCAGCCAGTGCGCCGAACCTAGCCATGCGAGAGAAGCCAAGGTCCAGTCCTACCCACTACAGTGGCAGGTTAATCAGGACCTACTCACAACGCGGGCGTCGAGCTAGCAAGCGTGTCATCAACTCCGTCAGTCGGCGAATGAGCACCCCTGACTACGGCAGGTTGCCCGAGCCCCAGCCACCCATATACTCTAGGGCAGTAATGACTATGCAATCCGGTCCAGGCCTATTCAATAACACACTCGAAAGTAGAGATTCAGAGTGTCCTCGTGAGGAGGAAAAGCAGTGCAAGCCTTCGATGTCATCCTTGGATAAACCTGTTGCACATTGTCGGGTTGGCTCCATTCAAGCACCGCCCGTGTCTACCACACACTTACGACGGTCCCTCTCACTTAACTCCCCGCGTGAGGAGTCCAGTGATGTGCCCTTTCAGAAATTGTCAGAGCAGCGTCCGGGCTCCTTCCGCCGGGCTTTGGGAGCTTTGGCTCGCAGCTTTAGAAGGAAATCCAGTATTACCAACACACCGGATCTGGCGACCAACGAAAACAATTCCGTCACCCACAGGGAGCAGACACCGCAGGCTCCGAGGCTGCCTCGGAGAGCTGCTAGACATAGCTACCCGTCCACTCAGGACTGGGAACGTCCCGCACAGTACGTTTGAACTGGTGTGTTGTGGCACGTAATGTTGTGGTGGTGCCTTGTGGGTTTGTGGTAATGCCTCTGACTGCCTGCTGTGGTTCGTACAGGAAACGAATCACTTGACATCTGACTCACTAGTTTGTTTAATTTTGTGATTTTCTTTTCTCTCCGATTATGATGTGCAATAATTCTAATTTTTTTTTTTTTTTCGGAAGGAAGTGCGATTGATGTATCTCTGTACCATTTTGTCTACATGAACAGGAAATACTGACAGCCGGAGACATTAATGTGCCGCCAGACAGGTTATGATACTTATAAAATGTAACATACCTCTTGAACATGTTTAATTTTCCACTCACGCATTGTCTGTCTGTAGTCTACAACTTATTAACTATGAACTTCTGTAACTGAAAAACTACAATATAAAGGTTGTCCATTAGGTGGTGGTGAGGCTCAAGTGTGGCTTCATCACACCTGTATTCCACACTTCAAATTTCGGGTCTGAAAATTAAATAGACTCAAATCCAATTATACTGATCAATGTCCAGGTTTGCTCAGCGACCGATGACGTCACCATTAATAATACTGCAAGTACTCACAACAAATGTTTCACATGTTTCATATCTGCAACTTTGTGGGTGCTCACATAAAACTAGGGAAGAAGTTATATTGGGGAGGGAGTAGTTTTTTCCTGAAAATACTTAAAAATTACCCTAAATGATGGTGGACAAAAAGTATCTACACAAGTTACCGATACCATAAAATTCATATATTCAGAAATAATTTAATACATTTTGGTTGAGAGCTTACTTGAGAGAAAAAACCCGCTACATGTTAACCGTGTGGTCAGATGATGTCTACGTGGCTTGCCTATGACATCACCACCCCTTGTGGAGGCCTATGAAAGACAACCTGGCGTGCACAGGCGCGTGGCCCTCAATTCAGGAGAGTTCAGGTGGGAAAGTACGAGTGTGAAACATAAGGTTCTGACATTTGTTTGGATTGAGTTTGTTGTCAGGTGAACCGAGACCTGCAGCAAGTTGTTCAGCATCAGGAACGTAAGACTTGCAGCATCAAAAGTAGATCACTGATTCAAAGTAGATCAACATTAATAATTCGAAAATAAAAATGCATTTACACAGATTTTAAGCCGAAAACATTTGGTGCCTTAAATACTTTTTGAGTTGTAATATGATTGGTGTTCCTTTCCCCCTGAGGACCCCTACGTAGACTTTTTACTCATTAATTCAGTTTTCTTTCCTTAAGATGACGATGGGTGAGCGAGGCGCGGAGATCCGTGTAAGCTGCGCAGCTGGAAGACAGGAGGAGGGAGGGAGGGAAGAAGGGAAACAGAAAGGGAGATTCCAGCTGTAAAATTAGCATGTGTGTCTCCTCTCA
>JAPQNM010000049.1:3765671-3785671 GCA_029783475.1 Metacarcinus magister
GTCCATCTGCTTAGTTAGTCTTCTCCAATACTACTAACCTCTATGTTTTGAGCCTCTTGTGCCCCCCTGCTTCCCTTTGTATACAGTAACGTGAGTCTCCATTCTATCACTGCCTCTTTCCTTCTCAGGCTCCGTGGGGTCCGATGTGGAACTCAATGTGGAAGGGTGTACGGTGCCCCCCTGCCAGCTGAAACGCGGGGAAGTGGTCAACGTGAACTTTAAATTTACACCAAGTAAGTAGTGATAACACCAACACATACACACAAACATATACATACACACAAATCTCTGGCACTACAACGGTCTAATTCTTTTTAATAATCCTCTACTATATTTTTTACCCCCAAAGAACGGCAACTGAATTGTCTTTTCCCCTAATTCTTAAGTCTTTTGTAATCCACAGCCAGTCTTGTAATCATGGAACACACGCAAATACAAACACACTAAAGATTTTCTAAGGAGCGGCAAATTAACTTTCCTCTCTCATTATAGTTATTTTGTTTAACCTCAGTCAGTCTCTTAATCATAAAACAAACACTTACCCACACCCACACACCCACACACACAGACTAACCATCCACCACTCCTACTCCTTCTATTAGGCAAGGACAGCGCCACACTAACAATTAAAGCTCTGGCCAATATTGGAGGCATAGAGTTCCCTTGGATTGGCATTGACACTGACGGCTGCCACTACACCCAATGCCCCATCAAAGCTGGCTCCCAGGTCGACTGGACTCTCCCTGTTGACATCCTGACGGAATACCCATCTGTGAGTACCTATGTGAGGGATGTCCTACTGTAGTTAAGTGTATGAAAAGCTGAATTGATGTGTTTGTAGTGGTTATCAGATAAGGATATTATGTTCATGAACTGCGTCTTGTGATTGTGATTGTGTTAGAGCCTGATAGGAAGGAGGGATATGGAAACGAAAGGAAAGGAAATTAATGGAATGGAATGGGAAGGAATGGAATGGAATGGAATGGAATGGAATGTAAAGGGAAAGGAAAACAAGGAAAGGAGGAAAATGTTGTTAATGAAGTATTTCCAGTTTGCATGAAGGGTCAAATCAGCATCCAAGTAAAACTATATAATTCTTGTTGTTGATGTTATAATTGTGTTTTAGTTTGTAAGTAATATAGAATAAGATAACTTTATTTAACTCTTTAATATTAATAACTTATATTTTTTCTTTACATATGACACATAGATAATTCCTGTTTCCTTAATTATAAGTAGTGCTTCTTTTCCTCCTCCAAATACTACTACTATTATTACTATTACTACTACTACTACTACTACTACTACTACGAATATAACAATGATAATAATAATAATAATAATAACAATAATGATAATAACTGATAATAACTACATCTTCCTCCCCAACAGATCAGTGTCGTTGTGACCTTCAAGCTAGTGGACGATTCTGGAAGCACTCAAACTTGTGCTCTTCTTCCTGCCATCATCATTTAAGCTCCTCTTCTTCCTCCTCCACCTCCTCCTACTTTCTCACGCCACAAACACATTTTACAATACAATAAACACTAAAATAAAAAATAAAAAAACAATATCTTGCATACAGAACGAACTCAATGAATTAAATATATACCAATTCTTTCCTTTTCTTCCTTTTTTCTGAATATTCAACATACTTTCCTCTCACTCCTTATCTCCCTCCTTATCTCTCTCCTTATCTCTGTTCCCTTTTCTTCCTTCCTTCCTCCTGTCTCCCCCCTACATGAACCACTGTACTCGCTGGACACTCCTATTTATTGTAATTGTAAACAGCGCTGTGAATGATCTATTTTTTAAGGTTGAATAAATGATAATGATGATGATTGTTGTTATTATTATCATGTTGAATTGAAGTTGTGTCGTATTGCATTTTTTTGGGGGGTGGTGGTGTGTGGTTGGAATATAGGAGAGAGAGAGAGAGAGAGAGAGAGAGAGAGAGAGAGAGAGAGAGAGAGAGAGAGAGAGAGAGAGAGAGAGAGAGAATTTATTTATTAATTTGTTTTATTTATGTTTATTTATTTATATTATCTTATTTATTTTCTTATATTTTAAATTTTCATATTCTTTTGATTTTCATTTATTTATCTACTTTCCAGGAGGGTATGAAATATTGCGTTTCTCTATTACAACCACGTCGCTTATTTACAAACTTCAAAATAACAATGATAATATACTAAGCTTCCATACATTTCGAAAGCTCTTGATCCGTTAAATAAATATCTGATCAGTCACCCATTTGTACTGTGAATCAATAATAATTACTATACACTGTACGTCCTTTCATATGACGATGATGATGCAACAAATAGAACATAAATGGGTGTCTGATAAGGATGATAAGCGAGACAATGTTATCAGTGGACAGGCTTATCAGGTGTCGCATGGCCACTAATACAAGAAACACAGTATTAGGTCTCTTATATCAATTCATAAACAACTCATAAAACCAGATAACTTTACTAAGGCGGGGTTCCCACCAGGCCGTCACCGTCAGCCGTCATCCCGTCAATGACGTCACAAACACGACGGCCGTCTCTCTCGGAGGAGATGAGCTCCGTCACCGTCACCGTGGCACCGCCATCCGTCATCACAACACAACAGTGATCTTATTTCTAGCTATAATACACTGTTCCCTGTGACGCAAATCACTGCTTACTTGAACTCCCAAGTCCCTCATACTAGCCTCATGACGCTACATCGAGTTTACTGCGAGTTCTTCTCAAATAATAGAAACTATTTGAAAGAACATATGAAATAAGGAGACTGCAAGAGACCAGTTAAAAACCATCCCAGCTGTGGTTCGCTTTACCCTACCTTGCCCTACTATATGTGTACTTATGCATAAAACTCTTGCCGTACCTGATAGTATAGCTTCTTGTTGCTGGTGGAATCCAGTAGAGGAGTGAAGAGTGAAAAGTGAAGGTGTGTGTTTTCACAAGATGACGCTTGGTAGACAAGATGAGCGTCGTCTGGGGAGGATGTGCGTTGTTGCCGTATTTCCAGATGCATCCAACAAAAGTCTTCACATCACATTAATACACACAATTTATGCAAATACAATTAAATATTCATCTAGCTCATGAGGCCTCATTTTATTTTCTGTGTGAAAATGCTTCAAATTGATATTTTCGTTATATCCAAGATATCCAACACCCTGGACATTGACAACACCGCCGCCGTCATCACGTCAAAAGATGAAATTATTTAACTTTTGACGGCCGTCACGATGACGTCATCGACGGCCGACGGAGGGAGAATATAGCCTCGATTCCCATTACAGCCACCGTCAGTGACGTCACGGACGGTGTACGGATTGACGGTGACGGCCTGGTGGGAACCCCGCCTTAGTCACAAAATGAAAAAAAATCAAGCCTCATTATAAATGCTTTAGAATTTTAATGTTAGGTTAAGCCATCATGACCCCAGTTATAATTTACTTTAAACGGCTTCAACAGAGGCTGAGTATCCGTGGTATTCATTGATGATAAGAGGGATGACTACCACCTCTCTGTGAATGAAGAACAACTCTGAAATCCACACTTTGCTGTTATAGCTGTAGAAAATTGGAGGTCTCGTAAGAAAAGGAATACTGAAAAAAACTCCTTTGCTATATACAGTCTAGTCTACAGGCTACATATTGCTCCTCCTCCTCCTCCTCCTCCTCCTCCTCCTCCTAAAATAGACCCTCTCACACCATTATTCTCAAACTGTCCTGCTTTTCTCACTGCTCGCACGTAATAAATCCTGATTCAATATATAAAACACGTCATGGTATTTTGGGATGATGTAGTAGATGTCAACGTTACGGTAGAGTAGGAGGCAACCACATGATTGCCTCCCCCGTGGCGTGGCGCGGCGTGGCGTGACGTCAGAAGCACCACCGTGACTCGACAATTGAACATTCGAAGTACAGTGAATAGATGATCATGAGGCAGAGGGTGGCAGGTGGTGGAGTGATTAAGTAGTTAAGTGGACTGAGGGATGAAATGCTACTTCCAATTCCCGTCTCCTAGTAATTAATGGTTGTGTTGTCCGTTCTAAGGCCAAACATTTGTACATGCCATAGTGTTTACGGTGCCGTGCTTAGCCAAGTGGTGATTAGGGAAGTTTACAGGTATTAATTGTTTATTTACATGTATTGAAAGAGAAGATATTCCAAGGCATGTAAGCTGCAGAAGAGAAGACCATGGATTTTTTATATTAAACCACAAAAAGTAATGGTTCGAATCCAAGTACCGGAACTTCACGTCAAGAACAGTACTCAGTCATACAATATAGAGGTCCATTTCAGACCCTGTCAACGCCAACGAGAATCAAAATAGATGGTCGGCAGCACGTAGCGGTTAGATGAACATGTTAACTTTGCACCTACACATAATTGTTGTGTGTGAGTCCATAACCATCTATGATACCAGGTTATACATAACGATAATGGTGATGTTGAAACCAAACCCGGATTTATAGACTGCCGTCCATCAACCACATGACAGTAAGTGGAAAATTACTACAAATGTGGTACCTTTCCCACCATTATGATCACAATGACTGGCTGGGAGTATGCTTTTGCTGTTACCTACTACTTGAAAATTCCAGTGCGTCAGCTAGACACTCTACAGTTTGTGAAGAGGCTTTCAGAGCACTTGATGGATCGTGCGACATGGTGTTTTCTGGGAGGCTATGAAACAGTTTGAAAACTAGAAGCTCTAATCAAAGTGGAAGTTTTTCAGTGTTCACTTTTTTTCATTAGTTCCTGGTATCATTACATTAATCATCACTACTAATAATTAAACATAAGAATTACATATGATGAGGGCCATGGAGAGCATCATATGTTGGTCAGGGCTCACACTCTACATAAATAAAAGATTCGGAACCACTCCTCTAGACCAGAGCAAAGGTTCCCAACTTAAGATACACGCACCCACAGGAGTATTGGAAAGTATTTGTCAAGGGTAGGTTGCCACAATTATATGTAATGCCAAGTCAAGGAGTGATACCAATATTTCTCTGAGGCTTCGTGACGTACAGCAGATCTAAACCACGTACGTGGTTTAGATCTGCTGTACGTCACGAAGCCTCGACAGTAATATACACGAGCTGCTTCGCCAGTTAACTAACGTTGATAGCTAATGGCTCAGAAATATAAATGAGCTGCTTCAACTGCGAGTTCAAAAGTTCAAAAGTTTGCCGATGGGTGGCGGTGTTCCCATTCTAATAACACCTTTCACATGTATATGGCGTGAACACCTCACTGATGTGTCATTCTTGAGACGTAAGTTTCCTGTTTCGACCATGAACCAGAAAAGTAATCACCACTTCGCATAAGTTGATCACACCACGACAGCCGTAGTGATGTAATACTGATTGATACTAATAGACACATGGATATAATCGTGCAACAGTAAGGTTCACAAATTTGACTTGCCTCGTTAATCAAGGTGAGACCAAAGACGGCACCACGAAGCACCACCTCCCACACACAACACAAACACGAGACTGACTCACTCAGCTGCACGGACTGCAGTTCTACACACGAATCGTACACTAAACTTGGAAGTAACCTAACTTTTGGTCTCGTTATAATGAAAAGTCAACTACACAGATGACTTACTACGTTCACTACACAAGGTGGAGAGTCATTAGTACACTCATCACCCTGCTGCTTACTTGCTCCCTGTACCTCTGTAACGTTAAGTCCTGCACGGTGTTTCTCTTGCACTTTTTGTCGCACGTGAGTCTGAAGTGGCCATAGAACGCCGTATCAGTGGGAACTTTGTGCACTTTGTTGTCGTCGCAGTGACCTGTTGGGAGACAATTAAATAACACCTTCCTCGTTACCACACTATTCATTATACTAAAGCTATAATTATAATTAAACATAACGTATTATCATATTCTTTACTCTTTCTTTTTTTCTTTACAGTTTAACAGAGCACACCCCAGAAAAACGGCAATGTATACTATACCGTTAACTTCAGCACAACTTAATCCTCTGAGTCACGCGTCACTCACCTGACAGACACAGGACGGAGCCGTGAGAAAACACTCCCCTCACAACATTCATGTCATGGATGGGTTTGAATTGTCCTAATGCAGCGTGTGTCGTGTGTTTGGCTTGACGCTTGGTGTGACGCAGCATCCACAGGTGTGCCGGCAGCCGTGCAGCCTCATCATTGGGTTGTAAGTTGTTGTAGAAGTAAAACCTCCTCAGTCTGAAGCCTGGTGAACCACTTTGCGTTGTGCTGTGAATAACATGGAACTACTTAGTATTGACAGATGTCCTTTATTTTTGCTATATGACCAAGTGCCAGAAGAAGCATCAAAACTATTATAGAAGAGGAGTAAGGAGACTACACCAAGGGACAACAGATAAAAATACAGAGATGAAGATATTTAGAGAGTACGTTTAAAGGTAAAAAAAAAAAGCCTGAGTTGGCGTTACCTTTCCGTGAGTTGATCTAGAAGGTGAGTAAAGTTGTGATGCTTGGGTAAGACGGGCACCTCGTCGGGGTCAAAATGGGTGAGGAAGCGGTACTGGTGCATGTGACGCAGAACACAGTCACTGAAGTACACGTTCTCCTGAGCAAACATCTTCGGTCGCTCCACCAGAACCCATAACCTAAGGGCATGACGGAGTTAGTGAAGCATCAGTAAACCCATGACCCATTGCATCATCACCTTCACCTTTACCCAACCAGCACAACAGAGGCGTCATCCTCACCATCAGTCACTATTCCTGCTCCTCCTCCTTTCCCTCATCATCATGATATATTCCCGTCATAATAAGTATAAGTATTGGAAATCTTCATCAATATTTTGTGACTTAAATGTGTTTAAAGAATGACTGAGTGTTGGAGTGTAAACTAGTAGTAAACTACCGTTTGCTAACACCCCAACACCGAGCTAGGTAGTTAGCTAGGTAGGTACTTAGTTAGCTAGGTAGTTAGCTAGGTGGTCTGGCGTCCTGCTTGGCACTGGTTCCCTCACCTCCTCAAGCTGTGTTCATTGAGGTAAGGTGGTGGGTAGCTGTAGTCAGTGACTTGCACAAAGCCTTCCTCAACGTAGTGACGCAGCACCTTGCTGATGTTGGGATGCACGTCGGTGGTGTACAAGAACACCTGGCTGAACCCCTGCGCCCTCATCAGCTCCAGCCACTCCACCAAGCGTGTCGAGAAGTCCTCTTGGTAGTAGAAGAGCGCCGGACCGCACACTGCTGCCGCCCACCCTCGCACCAGCCTGGGGGAACAGAACACAGTTTTATCTTACGGAATGGAAGACAGGTAAAGAAAAGAGTGAACAGGATAATCCCTCCTAATGCTTCCTCGTAAAGATGCAACTCATGGAAAACACAAATTACAATATAACTTCAATACTTAGATGGGTTAGCGGCCTCAGCCTCATGCATGGACCACGAGCAGCACCACCTCGCTCCCTCTTAACAATACGAAGTGAAGTAAGGTCGACGCTTCCTCTCTCAGCGTCCAGGAAGTTCGTCAGCAGCTCGTTTGTTATCTGGATTAGGATCAAGGAAGGTCCACTGATCCTGAATCCATCTCATTAAGCATCTAGTAATACTGAGTATACAAAAAGTGATTCTACCCTTCTTAAAAGTATTAGCAGCAGCAGCAACAGTAGTAGTAGTAGTAGTAATATTAGTAGTATTAGTATTAGTATTAGTATTAGTATTAGTAGTAGCAGCAGCAGTAACAGTAGTAGTAGTAGTAGCAGCAGCAACAGTAGTAGTAGTAGTAGTAGTAGTAGTAGTAGTAGTAGTAGTAGTAGTAGTAGTAGTAGTAGTAGTAGCAGCAGCAGCAACAGTAGTAGTAGTAGTAGTAGTAGTAGTAGTAGTAGTAGTAGTAGTAACAGGATTATCAGCAGTGAAGGAAAGTCCTACCTGTCATCACACTTGTTCCTTTAGGCACAAATCAAGCCACTGTTGACTTACGTCGTGGGGTTGTCTGCCACCTCCTTGCTCCTGTACGCCGACACGCCCCGCTCCCACTCACCCGCCACCTGCAGCAAACACAACTCACTAAAACCAATAAATTCTGCCTCTAGCTATGTATTGTTTTGTTTCCGCTAACTTACATGCATTCAAGTGAAGAGGAACAGAGTAAGTGAAGCCTCGGGTATCTCCAGGTAACATAATGGTGTTAACTGTGCCGTCAGGAAAGGGAAGGGAAGTAGGAAATTGATTGAATTTGAGCGACCAGCACTATTTTACCAGAAGATTGAAAAGCATGAAATGATGGTCTTCTTTCCTAATCTTTGTGATATGGTATCCGACATTTACTCTATGTCCTTATTCAATGAAACAGACAGAAAGACAAAAAGACAGATAGATAGACACAACCAGCCAGTCAGACAAAGAGAAAGAGATAGATATACACTCTTCGCACCTTGAGAAGATTAGAGGCTTGTCCACAGGGCTCAGAGGTGAGAGAGACGGCAAGAGGCACATCCTTAGTGTGTGGAGGCAGTGGACACCTCAACAGGTACGGCATCTGACGGTCACTGTTTCTCTCTTGATAATCCAAATAGTCTGAGGGAGGGAGAGAACAAGGTAGGAGCATGAAATAAACACGATTTCATATTTTCATTCCAACTTCAGATTACTAAAGAGGAAATAACTTTATAGAAACAAAAACATGTCCAGTTCTTACCTACGTTCGTTACTCTGACAGGCAGTGGCGGGGCGTTTGAGCGGAACCAAATGTGACACCAGGCTCGGGCAGGAGACTTGCTTCGAGACACACCTAGAAGCCTGATGGAAGCATTGTCACCTGAGAAAATGATCAAGGTGTAAGTATGATAAGTAGGTAGGTAAATAGATAGATAGATAGGTTTATAGATAGATAAATAGATACATAGATTTGTAGATAGATAGGTAAACAGCAAATAAGAAAAGAAAGACAAATAAATAGAAAAAAACTCCTTGGTGGGGAACAAAAGAGATTAAACACTTTGCAAAACACTGCCATAAAGTTAGAAAGAAACAAAGAATAAAAAAAACAATTGTAAGATAATATAACAAAAAAAAAAAAAAAAAAATAGAAACAGTGACAGAAATAAGTCAACTTTAGTGAAAATATTACAAAAGAAATAAATAACAATAGAGTGTTTTTAGTTCATGTGTCTGCCATCATGAAAGAAAGAAAAGTAAAAAAACGAATCACCACACACACATTTCCAGTACCTACATTTCCAGTACCTGAGTCTAGCATGTCACATAAAATAACAAACATGACAACAACCCAAGAAACAGACACGTAATATATCTTACCTTGCACCTCACCTCACTGCATCCAAGTGTGTTAACATTAGCTCAGTAATACTCCACACCTGTTGACATACCTATAACATACCTGTTGACCTACCTGTTGACATACCTACCTGTTGCTGCCAGCCCCCCCCCACACACACTCACCTGTCTCTGGATCGAAGAAGGCAGAGTAGAGGTAAAAGCTGCTAGACTCCAGCTTTACCCGCTGCCAGTGTCTGTTCCTCCACTCAATACTATGAAAAGAGATAGATACATTATTTCAAACTTAAACAATTCCACTAAAACATTCTTACACCTTACCTTCTACATTCAAAGGCCTCAAACACACATAGAGATATATACATAAGCATAACCACTACCAATAGAAACACCTTATCTTTTCACCTTGTACGTTTAATTAATCATCAGACAGACACTCCTCACGTTTACCTGAAGAGGGTAGGGAGCAGGGAGCATCTTCTATACGTGTCCCCACCAAGGAGTTCCAGAGGCATGTTTGGGTGTCGTTCCAGCAGTTCCCGGTAGGTGGTGGTGTTGAGCCAAGGTAGTGGGAGGCTAAGGTAAGGAGATGTTATGTTATTGCCAGACCACGAGTCCATGAAACACCTGCAGGCCGGCGGTGGTTGGTCATTACTTCCTCCTTCTGTGGATGGAGGGTGGTGGCGTTTGCCCCAGTCATCCAGGGTAATGATGACGATGGTGGTGAGACCCAGCATCCCCAGCCATCTCATGTGGCATCTAATGAAGGGTGGAAGGAGAGAGTTAGGAATGTGTTAATTTTTTGCTACTTCATTGTGGTGCATTTTTTTTTTTATTATTTATTTTGTTCAATGACTTTTTTTTTGTCTATTTTTGTCATAGTCTACCTTTTGTGTATATCAGGTGAAGCAAGCAAGGTACACACACATACATACATACACACATACACACACACACACACACACACACACACACACACACACACACACACACACATACACACAGGTACATCACTACTCACTCACCTGCATAACTTCATTAAGCTCATTCCCACTCACACCTGTAACAATCGAGAGGAGAACGTAAATAAGTCATCATTTTTTGGGCTCGTAAGTAACTAGCAAAGGAAAACCAAGTCACGTTATAGTAAGATGTAGCATTATTACCACCATGCACGAGGCCATCCACGTCAAAAAAAAAATCGTAAGTAATGAAAAAATAATGATAAAGATGTGTTATATATTTTTTTAATTTAAAGAGGGAGTGTCATATGGTAGGTTCTCATAACGGATCTCAAGCAATCAAAATCATGTCTCCTATCTTCTTTGGATTGAAATTTACATACACACACACACACACACACACACACACACACACACACACACACACACACACACACACACACACACGTACGTCATTTTCCCAGTATTGCTACTTATTGTTGGGTTGTGCAGTAGGAATGGACCACTTAGGGCTGGGTGTTACGATATGTAATAGTCTTCTTCATTAAAAATCTCATGTTGTTTACCTTGATGAGTTCCCTTCCACCACACCTGTACACACACACTTTATTTTTTTCTGTTTACTATACGATCCAATGTATAAAGATTCGTCCCGTCATCTATCATTATATTCTTCATTTGTTTCTATTTATCTATTATATCGTTGAACAGATGATAGATAGACAATAAGGAGGACTAAGAAGGCAAGAAAGACAGAAATGGATGAAGGGAAGAGGTAAGAAGTTTGGCTGCCGTGGCCTGGAATAGACAGACAGCCACTAAATATGAGTGAAGAAGGTTAATTGTTGGAAGCGTTTGTCCTGAAGTGAATTCATAGAAGCTGATTATAATGATGGTGATTCATTTGATTTCTTTAAAGATTTTTGTATTTATTGTCATATATCTGGCAATTCATTCGTTGATTATATTATTGATGCATTTAACAGCTCATTCATTCATTCATTCATTCATTTTTTACAAGCTTGGCAGAGCAGCACACACATGTTAAAATAAATAAATAAATGAATAATAGATTTCATTACGTATCGGTTCGTCACGGTCTTCGCAAATTGTTTTCGTTAGTTTGGTTTCCGGTTCACAGCGTGTTGTGTTGGGTTCGGTTAATGTGTGTGCAGATGTTCCTTGAGCATGACGCCTCAGATGTTTTGTGATAAGCAGCTCGTTAAAATAGCGCTTCTTTTAGATAAGGGTGAGAAGACAGCTTTAAAAATTAAGAAGACAGTTATAGAAGAAGAAAAAAAAGTGTTGGGGCAGAAATATCAAACCAGGAAATAAACTACAAATAAATCAAAGGTTTGCAATACTTTCTGTTACTCATATCATGCAGCTCATCGTAAATACGTGACTAATACGTGTCAATGTTTAGATAAGGAACGTTTGCATATGTATATCTTTGCTTCGTTAGTGATTTCTTCCAAACTTATCTGCCCCGTACGAGTGGAAGCCACATCACCGACGGACGATGAACGGAACGCGTTGTGTGAACACCTCTTCATACATTCACACGCTGGAATAGTTTGAGTGCGAAGACGAACAGCATCGGACTTGTATGATTACAAAGAGATAGTGCGAACTCTCTCTCTCTCTCTCTCTCTCTCTCTCTCTCTCTCTCTCTCTCTCTCTCTCTCTCTCTCTCTCTCTCTCTCTCTCTCTCTCTCTCTCTCACTTTAATATATTCATTAATGTATTAATTTTCCCACTTGTATATTTTCAACCCCTGACTGTCATTCTAATATACCTTTTGTTATTATTATTTATTATCTTAAACCTCCCCACACATCCACCCATCAACACACACACACACACACACACACCTCCCTCCCTCACGTCGCCAGAGGCATCATAAAACCACATTTCATTATACACAGCAGCGTGGACCAAGTTGTCACTTTCCACTTGAAGGTAACGAAGCAAGTGTTCATGATGACACCTTTACCTATTTAAGACCCAAGCAAATCAGACTTCCCTCCACGCAGGTGTGCAAGGCAGGTGTGCAAGGCAGGTGTGTATAGACGTGATTAGGAACATTATGATAACATGTTTACTCAATGTTCTCATAGTGACTAAGTAAATAGTGATTAATGTTAGTCAAGATTGATTAACTTGTATTCACCGTCATGTCCAAAATTGGGTTGGTGGCTTACTGCGGGATGTGTACTCACATGTATATGGATCCTGCTAATGAGGATATGGACACACACGCACGCACACACGCGCACACACGCACTGACCGGGGAACACAGACCAGCGGGCGGACGTCCTCCACCTCCTGTGTCTTGAGGAAGAATGAAGGCGGTGTTACATAAATACTTTCATCGCCAATTTTTTCCGTCAACTTTCTGAAAATCGACAATTTCTTGCGAGCGCGCCGTCACACACACTTTTGTCGTCACATACAATGTAAACCACAGGAGTATTCAAACAGACTGCCATCCTCGGCTCCTCTCGTGGTTAATATTCATAGCATCTCCTCCTCCTCCTCCTCCTCCTCCTCCTAAGCCTCAATCGCTAATGACAGAGGTGTTTCAGTAACCACAAAATACCAATACTTTCTCCTCTTGCCAAACACATCATGAAATGAAAGATATATATATATATATATATATATATATATATATATATATATATATATATATATATATATATATATATATATATATACACACACACACACACACACAGCTCACTGCCTGCTTCCTCCTTGCATGAGTTTCACCCTACAACGTAATTGATAAACTTGCCTGTGTAAATAGTGGAAAGTTCTACGAAGTTTTCCCTGAGATGACACGTGACTGCATTCTATAGGCTGTTCATTTCAAACCTTGGTTGAGGTAGTTCATGTTAGCTATGTGTTCCCAGAGCCAACGGTGGCTTTGTATGCACTCAATAACAAATCCCTGGGAGATACGTGTGCACCGAAGATGATGCACTATGTTGAGGGTGCGCAGGAGTGACTTCATAAACAAAAGACTCCGAAAATGTAAACAGTCAAATCATGCGAGACACTGTTGGTTGGTATGAAACCACACATTGAATTCATTATTCGACTCAATATTTTCTATACTTTTACAAATTTGGATTATTGCTTTACTTAAAAAAAATAATGGTTTACTACGATTATGTCCATATCAACCACTATGTATTCTGATTTGACTAAACCAGTTGACGATAGTTTGTCTTGTGAAGACGATCATGTCCGTCTGACTGATGCTGACGGAAAAACACGACGGAAAGAGAAAAAAAAAAAACACAGCAACCACAGACATTGACGGAAAAAGTACTAGTGTGACGGCGCCTTCAGGACTTTCTTTCCTTCCTTCTCGTGTCCTCTCCCGCGCCTCTCTGCACACTGTTGGTTTGGCTTCGTTAACTGCTTTCTCACATGGTGTTAAAACCTGGCAACCCATCAAAGTGAGGGAAAGAATGACTAGTAGTTTAAGACGTCCGAAACTATTTTTTTCTTCTTTTCTATATCAATTAACCCCACAATTCACCCTTGGGATCCGACTGTACGTTCCTGTTATAAGTGTGAGTGTTAGTGTGACCAAAGCGAATCAATCCCCACCCTTCTAGTGCCATCTATCCGTAACAAACAGTAGATAGGACCTGAATACACCTCCAGGGATAGTTGGCGCGAATTTGTGTGTGTTCAGACGTCCTTTAATTGGTACTCATGGCGGCTGTCACACTGTTACGGGAAGTACCTTTACCTTACACTTCCTTATTGGCCCCAGTCTGGATGGTTGGATTTGCTTCGTCAAGTGCGAGACAAGCGGCAAAGGATGGAATGAGAGAGTAAAGGGAGATTAGAATGTGTGTGTGTGTGTGTGTGTGTGTGTGTGTGTGTGTGTGTGTGTGTGTGTGTGTGAAGAGATACACCCTCACTAATTGGTCCTGTAAACACCCCCCCTCACTCCCTCCCTTCCTCCCTCATCTTCCCTCAGTACATCACAACGTTTCTTTCCTGCATTCACTCCCTCACCGTTGCTTTCTCCTTTCAAACACGTGCTTTACAACCCTTCACGTGTCTCTGCCTCATACAGAAGAAAGAAAAGAAAGAACGCTGCAACTATAATAATAAAACACACCTCTAATTAACTCGTGTTTAGGTGGAGGGAGGGACGTTGCATGAATATTGTAACTCTATCGACAGGCTCATTCAGCTAGCCCGTGTGTCTCCTTTCTGGAGGCACGATAGTCAACACACGTAACTCTATACATTGTGATATAGACTGGGTTGAAGACTAAAACCTCGGCCATTTGCTACTTTACTGCTGTGCTCATACTTGTACTAATGTTCAGGTGTTGGATGCTTGGGTCTTGTACAGTACATGAAGAGATCTATGCAAGGTGACTCGTGGTAATTTCAATGTTACATCCAACAGACTCGGAGGATGAGGAACAGAAGAAGGGCAGAGCAGCAAGCCGTGTATCAGCTTACAAACCTGACCAAGGCTGTGCTGTGCTGTGCTGTGCTGTGCTGTGCTGTGCTGTGCTGTGCTGTGCTGCAGATGATACCTTTACACCCTCCCAGGCCTGTTGGATATGGTTACCCACACTCACAATGTTAACTCTCCTTCTGACAATTTAATGTTGACAAAGTGCATCTCAGTGGGGAGCGTGACGCCTCCTGCTTCCTCAACCACAGCTAATGGGCGGCCTCGCATCACTGGCTACACACACGCCCACATCATATTTTAAGACCTGCTTGGCTGCCTGCATATGATTCATAGGCGAGTAACAGAAAATGATAGGTAGGAAAGTTGTTAAGGTTAGACTACGTGCTTGACCGATGAGTGATGTATGACTTGTGTGTATGGAGTGAAACACCGACCATTGAGAGATAACTATAATCCATCTCACAGAACACTTATGAGACGTGGAGGAAGGAGGAAGGTGACAAAACAACCATAAAACAGCAAACATGACGTGGAATATATAGTGATCTAAGCCACGTCATATTAGTTGTCTATATCTACACACATATTCAGTCTTCCTAAATATCTTTGTACTGCATTGATTACTTAGTTGCATGTAAACTTGATATTTTAGATAGCTATGCAAGTGTATTAAGACTTTGCATAACACTGAGTCCCGATGAGGAGAACGATTGTGGTTATACTCATTACTTTCCTGATACCACAATAAATGACACGCCATATTTGTCTTTAACTAAAACAATACTCCTATGATGAAATGTTAAACAGCAAAAGAACTTAAGCTATTATAAAACATGCTAGAATATAAAAGTAAGTCACAATATTTTCTTTTCTATATTTTCATTAGTAGTGGAAAATGGCAATGTTTTCTATACAGCTGAGTGTCATGTTCTGGTGAAAGACACGTTGATGATAAAGGTGAGGGAGGAATGGCATGAGTGTGCATTTCTGAACCGTCTCGAAGCTGTGTTTATGCTTGTGTCATGTAAACTATTGGATTCACTGACAGACGGTGTTCAACTGAATAATTTTATTTCAATCCTTTGGACATATAGCTTTTTTGTTTCTCTTTCGTAAAGCAAATCTTTGATTAAGTTGTATTAGGGATAACAAGGGTGGCAAATATTGACTAGAATGACGAGTTCATTATTCACACACACGCACGCACACACGCACGCAAACACACACACGCACACGCACACAAACCCTCCATAATGAAACAAGCAAATATAACGACACAATCTTTAAATAAACAACAAAATATTTACCTCACCTATTTTTTCCCAAGAAGAGTAAAGTATTTTAGCAGAGAACGCCTATTCAATTTCTGTCATGACTTCGTTTTTCAGTTGAGTGTGTGATCAGTGGCTAGATATTCACTCCTACATGTTTATTTAGTAATAGACATTCCCAAAATAATGCCCTTAAGTATATTTTCTTGGTGTGTGTGTGTGTGTGTGTGTGTGTGTGTGTGTGTGTGTGTGTGTGTGTGTGTGTGTGTGTGTGTGTTGGACATCTCATACTGTATGAACATAGGTCAGTATATACTATTTGCTTTTACTACTACTGCTACTACTACTACTACTACTACTACTACTACTACTACTACTACTACTACTACTACTACTACTACTACTACTACTACTACTACTACTACTACTACTACTACTACTACTACTACTACTACTGCTACTACTACTACTACTACTACTACTACTACTACTACTACTACTACTACTACTACTACTACTGCTACTACTACTACTACTACTACTACTACTACTACTACTACTACTACTACTACTACTACTACTACTGCTACTACTACTACTACTACTACTACTACTACTACTACTACTACTACTACTACTACTACTACTGCTACTACTACTACTACTACTACTACTACTACTACTGCTACTACTACTACTACTACTACTACTACTACTACTACTACTACTACTACTACTGCTACTACTACTACTACTACTACTACTACTACTACTACTACTACTACTACTACTACTACTACTACTACTACTACTACTACTACTACTACTACTACTACTACTACTACTGCTACTACTACTACTACTACTACTACTACTACTACTGCTACTACTACTACTACTACTACTACTACTACTACTACTACTACTACTACTACTACTACTACTACTACTACTACTACTACTACTACTACTACTACTACTACTACTACTACTATAACAAAATAACAGATGAGCAATGCATTAAAAAAGTATCACAAAGTACAGTATGCTTTAAGTGGTGTTTGAGCCTTTTATAACAAACTACTATGCGTTTCAGAGGTCTTGTTACATCGTGTTTCGGGAATAACTATCTAATAAACTGTTGGATTAGTCTTATATTTTGGCACAGATAGTTTCAAACCTTCCGCTAAATTTATCAATATGGTTTATTAACAAAAATGTCTCGTAATGTTACGAAGTTATATACCGTGACTGCCAATTTATGAAACATTCGAGACGTCACTATAAAAAATCTAAAAACCTACGCCAAATAACAGGCAAGAGACAAGTCCATCTTTGTTTCTGTAAAGCCTACTGGCGCCAAAGTTTTATGATATAGAAGAAGAAAAAAAAATCTAATAGTTTGTTACATAGTTATTCCCGAAAAACATTGTAACCAGGATCCTGTAACGCAAACTATACTACATGTACTCAAAGCTCTCACACTACGGGGTAACAGAAAGCATGTGTCAGTGTATGGCATGACGGGCGGCACAGGGCACACAGTCACAGGTCCGCAGCACAGGGAGG
Source organism: Metacarcinus magister (assembly GCA_029783475.1). Lineage (NCBI taxonomy): Eukaryota > Metazoa > Arthropoda > Malacostraca > Decapoda > Cancridae > Metacarcinus > Metacarcinus magister. The sequence goes on from JAPQNM010000049.1 coordinate 3,783,214, forward strand.
CAGGCACTTTAAGGTCAGGATGAGGTCAAAGTTCACTATAACAGATGCAGAGTACTCAGCACCTTCAGCACCCTGTCACTTACTTGTTCCTTGTATTTTTGTAACGTTAGGTCATGCACAATATTCTTCATGCACTCTTCGTTACAATCCTTCTTGAAGTGCCCTACGAACGCCGTATCGGAGGGCACTGCCTTTAGTTTACTTCGGCGGCAAATACCTGGGAGGGAAGACAGGACATTAGCCTTGCTGCCAAACACTTCCAACGTAGTAATTAAAACACATCTATGTAATTCATTGAGATAAACAAAGACAGACAGAGAAAAAAATTTAATTAGTAAATACTCACCCGATACACAAATGAGAGTGCCGTGGGAGAACACGCCCCTCACAGCATTCGTGTCAAAGATGGGCTTGTATGTGCCTGCTCCTGGGTTTAGAAACTGCTTGGCTTGACGACTGGTGTGACGCAGCGCCCAAAGGTAACTGGGTAGGTCTGCAGCCTCCTTGCTCGGTCCAACGTTATTGTAAAAATAACTCCACTGAAGTAAATACGCAGGTGGATGACGTCCTTTGAAGCTGTAAATAATGTGGAACAGTTCACTCTAAGCAGATATCCACTATTTTTAGCATTTAAAAGTGTCAGAGGCAGTATCGAAAATTTCAAGGAGAAAAGGTATGAAAAAGAAGGAGCATCGTTGTCACTTAAGGGTAACAGATGGAGTCGGAGAACTTAGTGGAAAAGTTATAAGAGAACAAAGTGATCATGGGTGTGAAATAGACATCTCAACCTGACTAGGCGTTACCTTTCGACGAGTTGATCTAGAAGGTGAGTAAAGTTGTGATGCTTGGGTAAGACGGGCACCTCGTCGGGGTCAAAATGGGTGAGGAAGCGGTACTGGTGCATGTGACGCAGAACACAGTCACTGAAGTACACGTTCTCCTGAGCAAACATCTTCGGTCGCTCCACCAGAACCCATAACCTAAGGGCATGACGGAGTTAGTGAAGCATCAGTAAACCCATGACCCATTGCATCATCACCTTCACCTTTACCCAACCAGCACAACAGAGGCGTCATCCTCACCATCAGTCACTATTCCTGCTCCTCCTCTTTTCCCTCATCATCATGATATATTCCTGTCTTAATAAGTATAAGTATTGGAAATCTTCATCAATACATAAGTAATATTTTGTGACTTATTAAAAGTGTTTAAAGAATGACTGAGCTAGGGAGTTAGCTACGTAGTCAGCTAGGGAGTTAGATAGATAGTCAGCTAGGTAGTTAGCTAAGTAGTCAGCTAGGTAGTCAGCTAGGTAGTCAGCTAGGTAGTTAGCTAGGTAGTTAGCTAGGTAGTCAGCTAGGTAGTTAGCTAGGTAGTCAGCTAGGTAGTTAGCTAGGTAGTCAGCTAGGTAGTCAGCTAGGTAGTTAGCTAGGTAGTCAGCTAGGTAGTTAGCTAGGTAGTTAGCTAGGTAGTCAGCTAGGTAGTTAGCTAGGTAGTTAGCTAGGTAGTTAAGACAATATAGCCAGGCAAGGTTTAACAAGACAGCGTTGCCACCCCTACCACGAAGCTGCCGTCAGTCAGGATCGAACTTGCAACCTTCCGTCCGCTAGATATACACTTTACCACAGAGCCACGCGCCACCCGGAGCCAAAGTATATGACATTCAACAAGTGTTGCAGGAAATGACACCAACAGGAGCCTGGTGGTCTGGCGTCCTGCTTGGCACTGGTTCCCTCACCTCCTCAAGTTGCGTTCATTGAGGTAAGGTGGTGGGTAGCTGTAGTCAGTGACTTGCACAAAGCCTTCCTCAACGTAGTGACGCAACACCTTGCTGATGTTGGGATGCACGTCGGTGGCGTACAGGAACACCTGGCTGAACCCCTGCGCCCTCATCAGCTCCAGCCACTCCACCAAGCGTGTCGAGAAGTCCTCGTGGTAGTAGAAGAGCGCCGGACCGCACACCGCTGCCGCCCACCCTCGCACCAGCCTGGGGGAACAGAACGGATTGGAAGACTGTAAAGCTATGAGTAGAAAGAAACAATGTCTCTTAATGCTGCCCCGCGAGGATAAATAACAACGACTGTAAATGAAGATGTCACGATGCTCTTTTTTTGTAATGTTTCGTAAAGTATCAAGTGACTTACGTGCTGGGGTTCTGTGGTTCCTCCCGCGTCCTATAAGCCGACACTTCACGCTTCCTCCCTCCAAACACCTGTAATGGGAGGCATCTGTTGGGACACGTAGTACAACATGAACTCCCCCAAATATATTACTTCCAAGTGACAAAGGTCCAAATGTCTGTTCAGGATTGTGGCGAATACATATGTGTAGAATATAAGGTGCACGACGATAAAGATGAAAAATGTAAATCCAGGATATGAAAGTGACACTGAATACAAAATAAAAACGCAAGTTTCACCTTACTATTTAACATAAAATTAAAGAAGAAAGTTCAAAA
>JAPQNM010000049.1:3791719-3921719 GCA_029783475.1 Metacarcinus magister
GTGCCTTCTACCTGTACGGGCAAGGCAAGAAGGTCTGCAGTTGATGACCCGCCTCACTTTCCAATGGAACTGGTCTTCAGTTGAAGATCCTGCCATACAAGACACTGACTGACCTGCACCCATGAAGTGAAGTTACGTTCCACCTCATTGAGAAGGGCACACACCGTTGTAGAGACAAGCTCATTCACAGTCTTGGGAACACTTATAACAAAAAAAAATGCATCGATCAAATGTAACACACTGGTAGTGTACTGTCCGCCCTAAAAGTAACCCGTGCAAAGCAGTACCCAGAAAATGGAAAACTTGTAAAGAGCAACTTATGCCACAACCATCCAGCACCTCCATTGCTGGTTACCACTCCAGTGGTTTCCTACATCACTACCAGTACCTTCCTGTCCCACAGAACCAACTGGCGCTCGAACCTATTGCAACGACATCGTTCTGCATTCCTGCAACGCACCACCCGTACACCGATGGATCTCTAGTCTAATGGGAGAGCAGAATGTGCCGTCTTTACTCTGGATGTGGATCCGCCGCAGAGAGGTTGGGTTGGTCGTCGGTTGTCAGACTCCTTTAGTTCTTCCTTCTGTGAGTTGCATGGCATCTTAGATGCCGTTAGCCTTCTGTCAGCGAGGCCTTCATGGTGTTATCATTTGTTACTCAAGGTCAGCTCTTCAGGCACTGTTTAATTATATATATATCTATAATCTATATTCAGCACATGAACTTAATAAACTTACATATAACTTTTCTTTGCGAATTCTTTATTTACCAATCGATAACTGGTTGTGTGAGACTTGGTTACAAATTAAAATGTTCAAATGCATCATTTAGATGAATCTTCTTTTATTTTTACCAACACTTTGGTTGGCCTATACAGGGCCTATACAGAGCCCTCTAGATTAGTAAGTCAGTGTGGGCGTGCAGTGACTGCTGGAGAAACATCTCCAATACAATGGGGGTGTCTGACTTGGCCGACCATTGGCAGGTGTCAGAGGGCGGCCAAGTGAGGAATGATTGGCGTGTCCACAGTTTGGATGGATGTTTACCACCTGTGACAATATATTTGATATTTCTATTATAAAATTAGAGTTTCTTCTTTGTGCATACTTAACACTTTGCTAATTCAAATTCCTCGTGAACAGTGAATATTTTGGAAATCATCCATTAAATCATTATAGATTATACAGTTCCCAATGGCAGCATGAGGCTGGGAGGTGTACACGTGAACTATCCGTATAGCAGTAATGTAACATGCATGTGGAATGCGAGTCTCATGCAGATAAACATGTGTGCTTCATGGAAATACGCATCTGTGCATAGAATTATGAAAATTGTCCACACCACGACCATCAACTTTCAACAAATTATAATAAATTATGTTTCGAAAAAGAATATATAGATTATTATTTATTATATCTTTTAGTTCAATGAAATTAAGCAATTTATCTAAAATACTAAGAAAATCAAAGCTTACATCTAAATGAGGCATCTATCAGCTCACAACCTTCTCTCTGATTACCAGTATGGTTTCCGTAAAGGCCGATCTACTGGTGATCTTCTTGCTTTCCTAACTGAATCTTGGTCATCCTCTTTTAGGGACTTCGGTGAAACCTTTGCTGTCGGCCTTGACATATCGAAAGCCTTCGATAGAGTCTGGCATAAATCTTTAATTTCTAAACTACCCTCCTACGGATTCTATCCTTCTCTCTGTACCTTCATCTCTAGTTTCCTTTCCGACCGGTCTATTGCTGCTGTAGTGGACGGTCATTGTTCTTCTCCTAAAACTATCAACAGTGGTGTTCCTCAGGGTTCTGTCCTATCATCCACTCTTTTTCTATTATTCATCAATGATCTCCTAAATCTGACTCAATGCCCTATTCACTCCTATGCTGATGACACCACCTTGCATTTTTCAACGTCGTATAACAGACGCCCAACCCAACAAGAATTAAATGACTCAAGGCGAGATGCTATAGGACGCTTAACTTCTGATCTTTCACTTGTTTCTGATTGGGGCAGAGCAAACCTAGTTTTGTTCAATGCCTCAAAAACTCAATTTCTACAACTATCTACTCGACATAACCTTCCAGATAACTATCCCCTCTTCTTCAATGACACTTAACTTCCCCTCTCCTCCACATTAAACACACTCGGTCTTTCCTTTGCTAAAAATCTAAACTGGCAATTTCATATCTCTACTCTTGCTAAATCAGCTTCCAAGAAGTTAGGTGTCCTATGGCGTCTGCGTCCATTTTTCTCTCCCTCTCAGCTGCTTGCTCTGTACAGGGGCCTTATCCGCCCATGTATGGAGTATGGCTCACATGTCTGGGGGGGCTCAACTCATACAGCCTTATTAAACAGGGTGGAGTCTAAAGCTTTTCGCCTCATCAACTCTCCTCCTCTAACTGACTTTCTTGATTCTTTAAGTCACCGCCGCAATGTTGCATCTTTATCTATCTTTTACCGCTATTTTCATGCTGACTGCTCTTCTGAACTTGGTAACTGCATGCCTCCCCCCCTCCCGCGGCCTCGCTGCACAAGACTTTCTACTTCTTCTCATCCTTATTATGTCCATCTTCCTAATGCAAGAGTTAACCAGTATCTTCACTCTTTCATCCCTTACACTGGTAAACTCTGGAACTCTCTTCCTTTGTCTGCTTTTCCACCTGCCTATGACTTAAACTCTTTCAAAAGAGGAGTGTCAAGACACCTCTAATGTTAACTGGATCTCCACCCCTTGCTTCTATTCTCCTACTGTCCTCTTTACAGGGTCTGGCGACAAGCGGGATTTTTTTTTTATCTATTTCTGTTTTCCCTTAGAAATTACCCTTTTAATGTATAAAAAAAAATAAAAAAAAATAAAAAAAATAATGGCCTGTTGAATACACGGAAACAAAGTTGGTTTGATTATTGTTACTTAGACACACACACACACACACACACACACACACACACACACACACACACACACACACACACACAGGTGGTGCTACATGTGTCCTTTTATAACCCTGTCACTCACTTGCACCATATGTGACGAATCACCATCTTCAACTGGTCTGAAAATGAAACAAAACGACAAAGGCTTAGGTTGGCTTGCATAGGAAGTACACGTAACAAAACACTTTTCGCCCAATGGTTAGGTTAGGTAAGGTTAGGTTAGGTTAGATAAGGTTAGGTAAGGTTAGGTTAGGTTAGATAAGGTTAGGTTAGGTTAGGCTTTTCGGCCAATGGTAAGGTTGCCTGTTTATTACAAGTGAAAAGATAGTGATAGTAACACAATAACACACTTGTTCTCACTGTCACTACTGAAGGATGGTGAGTGCTTGTGTTAGGTTGAGGAAAACGTAATGTAGTAATAACCTCAATGACATTGCTACCATAACTTGTAACTAATTGAGATGCACAAGTGATACCTTGACATCGACAGTGAATCAGATCCCTCCCAGCCACCACCATCATCACCACCACCATCGTCACCACCACCACCATCACCACCACCACCACCACCATCACCACCACCACACTCGCTCCACACAATCTAACACATAACCGTTTTTTCTCTCACTTTCTTATTAAGTACATTAATTAAAAAAATATATATATATGAGTGTTATCTTGACACTCTCGAGAGGGAGTTACACCTTATCACCCCTCCGGCCTCCATCCTCAATTAGGGCTATTCTCTAGTAGTAGTAGTAGTAGTAGTAGTAGTAGTAGTAGTAGTAATAGTAGTAGTAGTTGTTGTTGTAGTGGAAAATTTTCACTCATGCAATCAAAAAATATTCGTGCTATTGACTTCCATTTCATAGCATATATACAACATAAAATTTCCTACACGTAACTTTAAGAACGAGAAGGAAAGTGTTCGAGGCGTTAGTGAGGCCAGCGACTTAGTAGCTGGCCTCACTACTACAACATATAGCTAGCCTCACTATCGCCTTGTACACTTTCATTTCTGTTATTGATATGCGTTTTGACAACACATCACTTTGTCTGCACTCTTCTTCACCTCTCTACCACACATTAGTAAATTATAATAAGTAAAGAAGAGCATGTGGTGTATTCTCTCTCCTAGACCTTCTCAATCACGTCTATTGCTCTTCTGGTAACACCGAAATAGAGATGAAGTCAAGTATAGCTGACTTCAAACAAATATTCGTGTATATTTCTAGTTAGGTTAAGTTAGGTTAGATTAGGTTAGGCTACGTTAGGTGAGGTGAAGTGAGGTGAGGTTAGGCTAGGCTAGGTTAGGCTAGGCTTGGTTAGGTTAGGCTAGGTTAGGTTAGGCTAGGTTAGGCTAGATTAGGTGATGATGGTAAGGGTGTTAATGAGCCTCCTAATTTGAGTGGTGGTATCGTATCACTCACTTTGTTGACTCAGGTGTCATCCCTTCTCCTCCTATTCCTCCTTCCTCCGTTTTCCTTCTTCTTCCTCTTCTTCTTCTTCTTCTCCTCTCCTCTCTTTTTTTTCCTACTTCTCCCACCAACTCACTCTTCCACATTCTTTCTCTCTTTTTTTTTCTCTCTCTCTCTCTCTCTCTCTCTCTCTCTCTCTCTCTCTCTCTCTCTCTCTCTCTATGATTTCCTCCAAGCAGGTTATTTCTTTCAGCACCTCCTCCTCCCCCTTCCCTCCTCCCCCTTCCCTCAAGCATTTCCTCCTCCTCCTCCTCCTCCTCTTCCTTTACCTTAACCTTAACCTTGAAATGCCTACCGGTCTCTTATTTTATTGCCAGATAGATAGATAGAGATATAGAGATAGAGATTTTGAAAATGAATAAGAGGATATATGGTCAACAAAAAAATAAATGATAAATAAATAATAACAGTTCAACTCACCGTAGCCTTGTCTTTCTACCTATACGATAAAGATGCCCTTCGACTGAAACTATATATAACCTAACCTAACCTAACTATATATAGATGGAGTTGTATATGTAGAAATCCCTTTTGACTAAACTGTGAGGAGTCAGTTTTCCCGAGGTGATGAGGTAAGGTGGGTGAGGCAGGTAAGGTCAAATCAACAGGATTTCAAGGTAAGGGTGAGGAAGGGGAAGGAAACTGTTGCATCATTTTTATGCAAGCAGCGAACCTTGAAATAATACCAACCACAACATTGTAGGTAAGTAAGTAAGTAAGCAAAGGAAAGCAAATTCTATAAGCAAACCGAGGCAGTAGGAGTTGATCAAGTGGAATCAATACTTGTACTGAACAAATGTACAAAATAAAAAAATAAAAAAACATTCACAGCTAAACTAAAAATAGATCCTAGCTAAACGTACACGCAAACAATCCACACAAAACAGCAAGAACCAATAAATATTTACATGTGGATGTGGATAGATAGAGACTCACAATAAACATTGATACGGACGTGTTTGATGATATAATAGATAAGCTATCAGCAACGTCATATCATCCCAACATAAACAGATAACAAGAGCAGGAGCAAAGAGTGTTGGGATTGGGATAAATGCTCACTAGAATGAAGGATGTATGAGAGAACTGAGCAAGGAGTGTTGGGAATGTGTGTGGCAATACAGGTGAGTTTTGAAGTATTGCCAGACGCCGTAGCTGGGAATGGGGATCAGGAAGGCGTTGTTGAGTTTGAGGACAATTGTGGCAAAGATTCTGACGAGGCACAAAGGACGCCGAAAAATACTGTCATAAATCCTAAGAAAGAAATAAAAGATACAAACAGAAAGATAGATAGATGTAAGTAAGATACACAGACATAATAAATAAAGGACAGTGTGATTCTTTTTTAAACTAAAGTAATACAATTTATTCTACACTGATAAATAAATGTGAATTACTGTTAGGACCTGTGACATGACATTGCTTGGAAGATGAAACTCACATTCAAACACACACACACACACACACACACACAACGGTTATCAAACGCCTCTTACCTGAACCACTGCTCTGAGACAACTGAGCCAGACCAGCGCGGCGTGCGTGTGTGTGTGTGTGTGTGTGTATCACTTCTCTATTCTCTAGAGTTATGCAGTTACCAAAGCATAAACACTCTAAACTTTGTTCCATCATTGTCAGATAGTTTCCAATAAAAAGGAGACATACACACATAGATAAACAATACTCTCAGTTTACCACTAAGCCAATAGCTAAGAGACATGCAAATGGAGCCAGGGACACGCAATGTTCGTATCCACAACAGACTTGCCTGACGATTCTTATAAAATTCATGCCTTATCTCTCCCCTCCCCTCCCCTCCCTTCTCCCTCCCCGCATCTGATATGATCCACGGGTCACACCAAATGCACCGGAACATCCTCCATTGGTCATTGAAGTGGATATATACTAGTAGAGGTAAAATAAACATATTCTTACTTTTGAAAGAAAGATTTTAGTTTATAAAGCTCAGCATTCTATTAAGCTTTACCTGCGGCGTCTTTACAGTGTTGGGAGGAGTTCAGATTCGACGCATTCATAACACCAGAGATAAACATATATATATATATATATATATATATATATATATATATATATATATATGAGACAGAGACAGAGACAAAGACAGAGAGAGAGAGAGAGAGAGAGAGAGAGAGAGAGAGAGAGAGAGAGAGAGAGAGAGAGAGAGAGAGAGAGAGAGAGAGAGAGAGAGAGAGAGAGAGAGAGAATTTTATGAAACTCAACTCCGCCACGCCACTCATTGCTATCTTGGGGATATCCTGCAGTGACAACACACACACCTGCATACCCAGGTGCACACACACCCAGAGCCTATAATTACCTCCCTCGAGGCCGCGGCTGAGGTCAAGATTACTGACCTCACACCACCTGTCCTGACCGGACGCTATATGACCTCCCACACACACAGGACACCGGAGGCCAGTCTACCACCACACACACTCCAGGCAACACCTCCAGCATAGTGTCTGGGAGCCCCACGTCGGGGCTCCCTAGACAACAACACACGCTCACCTTCCCTGGGCTGTCTACGTGTGTACAACCAACGCTGCAGCAATAAACCAACTAAGCCACATTCGTCTGTTGTCAAACCTTTGTGTGTACGTAACCCCCAAACCTCTACAATCCCATTCATTTGTCACGGCAGTCATACATAGTCATTGTTATAACCTATTTTGTGGCCCCTTTATAGGTTATCCCTTTACATATCATGAATAATAACCATGTCATTGTTATAACCTTTTCTGTGGCCCCTTTATATTGTAGAAGTTTGGGAGTTACGTACACACAAAGGTTGGACAACAGACGTATGTGGCTTAGTTAGTTTATTGCTGCAGCGTTGGTTGTACACAAGTAGACAGAGCCCAGGGAAGGTGAGCGTGAGTATTGTCTAGGGAGCCCCGATGTGGGGCTCCCAGACGCGATGCTGGAGGTGTTTTCTGGAGTGTGTGTGGTGGTAGACTGGATTCTTGTCCTGTATGTGTTGGTAGCTTATATTGGGCGTCGCGGACCTGGTGGTCACGTGAGGTGAAGTGACAGGTGAGGTGAGGTCAAGTTAATCTGACCTCAGCCGTGGTCTCGAGGGAAGTAATTATAGGTTCAGGCTCTGGGTGTGTGTGTGCATCTGGGTGTATAGGTGTGGCGTGTATGTGGGTGTGTGTGTTGTCACTACAATAAGTTATCCTTTTACATATCATGAATAATAACCATTTGTACAACAATGGTTAATGCTGCTGCAAAACACGCACCCTGCATGGCAGTTCAGCAATTCACTTAATTATATTACGGACCAAATAACTCGACGAAATAATTTACAAAACACCCGAGATTTTTATACAACTACTGCTCCACCTCTTTCTTTTTTCTCCTTCCCTACATACTATACATAGTGTACTCAACACATCTGTGAAGGATTCAGGCGCCGCTCACCATTATTTACCTCGCAAAAAGTCTATGAAGTTATGTTAGGTTATGTTATGTTTGGTTGGTTATTTTAAGTTAAGTTATGGTTAGTTTAAGGTTGTTAGGTTAGGTTACGGTTATGTTATGGTTAGGGTAAGTTAGGTTATTTTCGGTTCAGTTAGGTTCGGTTATACGAGATTTTTACATTTGATTACCCAAATCAAGAAAAAAAATTTACGTTGCGAATCCTAACTTTTGGGTAATATAATGTAAAAATCTTATACAACCAAACCTAACTGAACCGAACTTAACTTAACCTAACCATAACATAATCGTAACCTAACCTAACAACCTTAACCTAACCATAGCTTAACATAACGTAACCAACCTAACATAACATAACCTAACATAACTTAATAGACGTTTTGCGAGGTAAATAATGGTGAGCACCGTCTGAAACCTTCACAGATGTGTTGAGTACACTATGTATAGTATGTAGGGAAGGAGAAAAAAAAGAAAGAGGGAGCAGTAGTTGTAAAGAAGTATCAAACACCCTAACATTAGCACACTGTTGACGGTATTATGTAGAAAATCTTCTTAATATCAGAGCCAGCATGCACTTAATACAATCGCAAACATGTTACTATTCTCTTTCACATAACCATTCGCATCTACAAACAAAATTGAATCATATAATCATCACTGTTACCTTCATGAGATGTCCTGATAGCCCAGCAGTGTGAAGTCTCCAGTCGGTGAATTAAATCTACTGCATACACACCAAACGAGTCGAGTCGAGTCGAGTCGAGTCGAGTCATCAGAAGCATTTGACTCGAGTCAGATTGACTCGTTTCCATTCACACTGAAAGAGTCAAGAAGAGTCATATTTATCAGCAACTTGTCAGATGCCAAGGAGTATGGACACATTCTCTCACTGTCCTACATGCTTTGTTGTGGTTTCGGCGGCGAAGAAGAAATAGGAGCAGAGTGCAAAGATGCATGAACTCAACACCAAGAGACCCGTCAGAAAAAACCTCCAATCGAGGGTACTGCGTGTTGCAGATGGCAGCTAAGAAGTGAGCCTTCCTGTCAATCCTGGCTAACTATTCGACTACCATCCACGACGTGACTCATACTTCTAACTCCTCAATCCTAAAACTCTCGATCCCCCGAACCATAATTAAACCAGAAGAAAAATGCTTGTTTTGTCCTGAAGGGTCAATAAAGTTACGCTCGTTACATAGCTAAATGGTCAAATTAAATGGAGATTATGGTTTTGTTGCAGGAGGGGAATTATATTATATAAATGGTGATTCTTATCATCTGGCGCACTGTACATACTATGGGGGTCAAAGCTGCTTTTCTCTCTCTCTCTCTCTCTCTCTCTCTCTCTCTCTCTCTCTCTCTCTCTCTCTCTCTCTCTTTCTCTCTTTCTCTCTCTCTCTCTCTCTCTCTCTCTCTCTCTCTCTCTCTCTCTCTCTCTCTCTCTCTCTCTCTCTCTCTCTCTCTCTCTCTCTCTCTCTCTCTCTCTCTCAGTGTCAGTAACACATACTTGGACCAACTTTCCGTAAATATATAGTATAGTTTGTTTTGTTGTACTTACAAATAGCTGGAGAACCTCACATTCATACTGGCGGTCATAGGACGTCGGAGTGTGGAGGGTGAAGGCCCCACACCGAGACCTACGTAGGCCTCGCCCACACACACTAACGTCTGACACTCTTGGATCCATCTACACAGTGGTCCTTTGATTCCCAGGGCACGCAGTTTGTCTAGGAGTATCTCATGGTCAACCTTATCGAAGTAGGTGGTAGGGGACATCTGTGTTCTGACCATCTTGGATATACTTAAGGATTGTGTCATAGTGTAGCAGTAGCCGGGACAATTAAAACACATAAGAACATAAAAAATGAGGAGACTGAAAAGAAAAATAAGAAAGATATAGCTAATAATACAATAAAACTTAAGAGAAAACGATCATGATGTAACGTAGTCTTAACTAAACCAGCATCAACACAATCAAGAGTGGTGGTAGCTTCCAGTCTTGATGAATCGTGCACTTACCTTGGTTGTATAGAGATCCTGGCGCTCCTAATGCCTACATGATACATCCACTTAGTCAGGTAAGGTGTTGGAGGTTCTTTACGTGGTACTGTAGTGGTTCAATAAGCCAGTTATGACCCAATATATGTAGAATGTTATATCACTTTTATATGCCAGGCTGGATGCAAGTAGTGCTGTAATTTTTTCTCGGGTTAAAGTTAGAGAAAAAAATATTCTTTTCAGTTCTTTCTTTAGTTTAGAGCTGTCAGGCAGTGTGTGTGAGGTCATTTTAAGTTGTTTTGCTAGGATTCTCAGTATCATTTGATTTGTGAGCTTTCAAAATGTCGGTAATTCTGAGCTATATCATGGTGTAAATCTATTAATTCTGGACAATTTGAGTTCATGTATATCTATTGCAGATTGATGATAATGCCAATTTCGATTCTTTTATTTTTATAATCATGTTTCATGTATGTGATAATATTGAAGTGATAGCATATGAAGAGCCCGTCTGACTGTGCTCGTGCTAGATAAGTAACAGTCATTAGTTCCTTTTGATTCCCGGTTATCGTTGAAGGTAGGAGGTGTATGATAAATATTATTATTAGGTGTATGATAAATATTATTATATCCTTCACACCCTGACATTCAGAATTACAAACTGCCTCATTGCATCCTGCTAAATAGTAGTATGCAATATTGTATCCTGCGAACAGTACTTCATGCATCAATACATTCTGCCACATTTTGTCCTGCATTAGTGTATGATACAATAAAGCATCCTAGGTAAAGATTCGGAAGACGCCCCAGTCTGTTTTTGGACTAAACATTTTTTTTTCTGATAGATTTTGATGTGTTTTGGAATTAATCTGATGTTTGTTTGTTATGCCATGGAATTTTTTCCCCAAGGTAAAAATTGCCACAAAAAAAGTCAGATTAATTAAAAACTATCAAAATCAATAAGAGAAAAATTACTTTAAATTATCCTAAGCAAACCTAATCAAACCTAACCTAACGTAAGCAAACCTAATTAAACTTAATTTAACCTAACGTAATCAAACCAAACCTAACCTAACCTAACCTAACGTAACCAAACCAAACATAAACTTGGTAAAGATGCGTGACGACCCAATAGGTTAGGTTAGGTTTAATTAGGTTTGGTTTGGTTAGGTTTGATTAGGTTTGCTTAGATTTGGTTAGGTTTAATTAGGTTTGCTTAGGATTACTTAAAGCAATTTTTCTCATATTGATTTTGATGGTTTTGAATTAATCTGACTTTTTTGTGGCAATGTTTACCTTTGAATTGCCTGGCATAACAAAAAACATCAGATTAATTCAAAACACATCAAAATCTATCAGAAAAAAATTGCTTTGTCCAAAAAACAGACTGGGCCGTCTTCCGAATCTTTACCGCATCCTGCAATACTGCATTATGTATCATGGCATCCTACCACGTTGCATTATACAACGTTGCAATCTGCACTTTATAATATTGCATCAAGCAGTTGTATATTGTCTTACAATGCTGCATTATAGAACATCCATATAGTTGTTTGTCATGCTCGTCTTTAAACTCTAGTTACTGAAATGAATTTTTTGAAGTCAAGAAAAAACTTTAGTGTAGTTAACCATCCATACAAAACCATAGAAAACTTTTTAATCACATTGCATGAGTAACTAAATACTTTATTCACATTATCGCTCACATACATATTTCCATGTTTCTTCATCGAGTTCGACATTCCTATTATTCAAACTCATTAAATGATATTTCTAATCTCAAAATAGAAATGATATGCAAAATTTATGGCATATCACATTCCGCAGAACGCGAAAATTATTATTTTTTTCGGTGTATGGGATTTCAAAAAGAGTATCCTTATGTTGTAAAAACTATAACTATATCCGAAGTATTGATTGGAAATTAGGGTCCATATTATAATCTATAGGTATATCTGATTTACAGTGATGTCACCAAACTTAATTTGCAGATCTTTACATTTATTTGTTCTATATGAATTTTAGGCTTATTGTAATTCCATCATGGCTGCCTTGGAGGGTCATCTGCCCTACTGAGGGACTGTCACTGTAAAGATCGACTTCAGCCTGTCAAGTAGAATAAAGATTACCAAGTACAATCACAGGTCTTGAGCAACAGCAAAATGTTTCATAACCGCTTTTGTTATGAATAGCTTATAATATATCAAGGACATTGGTGAATTACTGCAATATGATTTTAGGTCTTGAAACTACATATTTACCAAGGAAAATCATAATGATAATTAAAATAATGTAAGCTTGATATTTATAGGAAGGCATTAGTTGTTCATGAAGCTCAAGTTTTCTATATAAATTTATGTGAAAGAAGAGGAGCGAGACCGGCTGTCGTCTGCTAGCCAATCACCAAGCAGAAACAAACTTTACAAGGCAACAACCAATGAACGAGCAGGTAACATATCATTTAGGGAACCACCGACCAATCACAGACAACCACGCGCAAGGAAGTCTAGAAGCATCAGTTGTGTTTTGGCATCAGAGGCGGAAGGACGCGTTGCAGTCTGTCGAGGGCGTCACTAACTTGGGCGCGTCGTTGGCAGGTGGGTGTTGCGTTTATGTTACCCTTTATGTAGCACCTTTAGGAGTGTTACTAGACCACTTTCACGAACACAGTGTTGCTTAGAGAGGCAGGGCGGGGCCGGCGTGTCGTCTGCTGACCGGTGTTCATCTCACTCCACATTGCCTTCCCTTCACCCAGGCGTGACTTGGGTTAAAGTCTACCTAATTAGTATTAAATTAGTCTCCCCGTTGTACTGTAGTTTGATAGGGCATACAGCAGCTAGGTAAGGAGGGTAGTGTTGTTGGGTAGCCTTGTGTTACGTTGGAGGAGGGAGGGACAGGAAGCTTGCTAGCGTGGATGCGTTTCACTCGTTCATGTAATTTTGTGTTGTGTTATGTTATGTGTTACGCTTCCTTCATCCATGGTGTTGGGTTAGGGTGGAGTGCGTGGTTGTGACTGTTATAGGTACTTGAGTGGCGTGTGTGTGTGTGTACGTGGGTGTGTGGGGTGTAGTCGAGGTGGTGATGGTGGTGGTGGTGGTGTTACCTGGCAGATAACATGAGGAAACGCTGTCAGAATGGATATTTAGACCGCCATTGTGCTTTCCTAAGACATTCCTTCACTCACATGTGGATTTATATTATTTTCCCTGTGGTAATATTATTCGTTTCCATCACAAACTGTATTGGGTATTAATAGTTTTGTTTTGTTTTGTTTGTTTTATGATAATGTATAATTTTTCATTGTGATTGGGTGATGTGGCAACTGTCAACAAGAATGATTCATCTTTTCTTGGGGTCCAGGAAGTCGTACGTACGTGGCGTTAGGTAGGAATAAGCTTAGAAACACAACACACTCCTAGCGGCCGAACAATATAAGGACAAGGTATTTCACAATCAAACTGAACTTAATTGATAAAAAAAAACAAGATACTA
The DNA here is from genome assembly GCA_029783475.1 of Metacarcinus magister. NCBI lineage: Eukaryota > Metazoa > Arthropoda > Malacostraca > Decapoda > Cancridae > Metacarcinus > Metacarcinus magister. The sequence continues at coordinate 3,805,093 of JAPQNM010000049.1, forward strand.
ATTACAGTTGTTATTTCAGCGACATATTTAGCTGTTTGTTATATTGGGTCAACTTTAATTACCAGTTCCTAATGGGTTTAAGTTATAGTTTTGAAAAGAACTGCCTAGTATACAGTAGTTTTGGTGATGCTTAACACTTCAAAGTTTGTGTACAGACAGACAATTAAGTCCTTGCAAGTGTACTTCCATTGTTTCTACGTTTACAAGTAGACAGAAAACACATACATAAACATTCAGTAAATCTTCATTCTAGAGATACTTATAGAAACAAGACTTAGTTAGTTAACAGCTTATAATCTTGGTGCTCAAAGATAATCCAACCATTACTTTCTTATGCTGCTTTTTTTTTGGGGGGGGAAACTATACATTCACATTACTAACCTAATTCTATCTCTGTAATGGTGGAGGGTGTACTCTAAACCTGGTGTGTTCCTCAGGCTTCACGATGATGGGGACGTGGCAGAAGACCCTATTGACTCTGGTGCTGGGACTCTTACTCGCAAGTGGAGGACGAGCTGCAGAGGATGAGGAGGAAGTAACAGTGACAGAGGAAGTTGTTGTAAGTAGTATAGACAGGAAAAGAAATCTAGAACGTGCATTATGTGCATTACCTGACACATGTATCTTTAAGATTTTAAGACCACTTAAGTATTTACATATTTATATGTTGCACCACCTCCAATTTACTACCAATTACAAGCTTAGTTGATCCTTCTTGTTAACACAAACTGTGATCATTAGCTGTAATTGATTTTTGTATAATATTTGATAGTGAGAACCACATAAAGGTACGTATATATAGTATATACAGATATCAAAAATCATAGAATAAATGTACAATAATGTGCAGTATATTCAAACTATTTCACATATAAGAACATAAGAAATGAGGAGACTGCAAGAGGCCAGTTAATGACCTACACGAGGCACATGATTGCATGTGAAAGAAAGATTATTACAGTAAAAGAAATAAAAAATAATCTTCAATTGTGTGTGTGTGTATATATATATATATATATATATATATATATATATATATATATATATATATATATATATATATATGCACATATTGTGCAAGGGAAGCTTCTATGATACCTGAATTGTGATAAGATTACTTGTTATGGTGTTGTGAGGCTTCCCTGTGTGTTAGGGGAGCATCACTTCACACTTTATATGCATCCGTTTTGAGGTTGTGTTTGGAAGCCTATTAGTCTATGGTGAGCCATTCATATCTGACTCACTCCTCACTCACTAAACAAAGGACAGTCGGGTCACTTGCCACACTCACACTCATAATGATGATTGCATTGTATTTTTTTTAATTTGTTTTGCCTTGCCATAGGATCTTCCATCATTACCTTAAATCATGTTTATTATTTTCACAAAGAGGCATTTCACTTGTTACTAGTTTTATCAGTGTATCACTCACACACACATTTTTTTTATCTCCAGGAAAAGGAAGAGGAAGTTGAAGATGTGTACACCACACCAAAGCAAATTGAAAATGTTCATGTCATGGAGACTTTTGATGATTCACTAGCGTTTGAAAGCAATTGGATCCGATCACAGGCTAAGAAAGAAGGCGTGGATGATGATATTGCCAAGTACAATGGTAAGTTCAATTATCATTCTCATTGAATGTTTGTATTGTCTTTGACCGTCCAGAGACTAATGATATCCAGATAACCAATGATTATTCTAATGAACAAAAGTAGATAAGGTGAAAAATGTTGTGAATTGTTTTACTGTGAGATGAAGAGCTGTGTAATATTATTTATTAGTGAGGTGTTCAACCACAACGAGAGTACCAGCTCTACTCAAGGAAGAACTTGTTAACACCAACCAACAAAATTCAATGAGCTGAAATTCACCGTTGTTACTGAAGTCTAGTCTTATATACTTAATACTACTGTACTGTCACCTGTTACTGAGTGGTATGTTTAGATAATGTAATAATATCTCTACATTTTGTCACAAGTTAGCTGAAAGGTAAATGTTTTGTTGCACAGGTGTTTGGGTGCTTGAAGGAGCCGAGAAGATGCCCCTCACAGGTGACCGAGGGCTGGTGCTGAAGTCCAAGGCCAAGCATGCTGCCATCTCAGTCCCACTCAAGAAAACTTTTACCTTCACGGACAAACCTCTAGTGGTGCAGTATGAGGTTAACTTACAGAATGGACAGGAGTGTGGTGGGGCATACATCAAGGTGAGGCTCTTGCACCCCTCATTACACTATATAGGATCATTTATATATTACCTATTATCTTGTATTCCCTTCATGTTTTCTTTACTTGTTAGAAGAATATGTCAAGGGTTGCTGTCCCAAAAATAGTGTGGAAAATAATGTAATGACTTTCTTTGCAGCTCTTGACTGCCCAAGACGGTAAGGTAGACTTGAAGAACTTCAATGACAAGACACCCTACACTATTATGTTTGGGCCTGACAAGTGTGGCAATGACTTCAAACTGCACTTCATATTTAGACATGTCAATCCTCTCAATGGCGAGATCGAAGAGAAACATGCTAAAGTAAGTGTAAGCAGTTATCCAGAATGGTTTTATAATTTTCAGTGTGTGGAATATATGTGAATTTTAATACTTTGGATGAATTATTTCTTTCTTGAATGTAAATAGGTCTTTTACAAAATTGATAATTATGACGAAGTATGATATTTCTGCACTTTGATTGTGATTAGCGTGTATAGCATTTTGATTATGACTAAAACTGAACCATGTACATTTTTCAGCGCTCTCGTGACAAGATTGAGGAGCTGTTCAAGGACAAGAAACCACACTTGTACACACTGGTGGTGCGGCCTGACAACACCTACGACATATCCATTGACCAGGAGGTGTGTGTGGCGGTGGTGTGGTGTGGGTGTCATGTGATTCAATTTTCAAGATATATATGTTTGGATATCTTAATACTTCCCCAGTCATTTCTTTAATGTGTATATATCAGCTGGGTATATAGATCAATAGCTAGACTTTTATTTGTTTTGTAGGTGATCAACACTGGCAGTCTGTTAGAGGACTTCTCCCCAGCAGTCAACCCAGCTAAGGAAATTGACGACCCAGATGACTTTATGCCCAAAGACTGGGATGAGAAGGAGAAAATACCCGATCCCGAGGCCACTAAGCCTGAGGACTGGGATGAGGATGCCCCAATGCAGATCCCAGACCCTAACGCAGTGAAGCCCAATGGTTGGCTGGATGATGAACCCGAGATGGTGCCAGACCCAACAGCCGAGAAACCTGAAGATTGGTGAGTGGCATTCATCTACGTCAGGAGTGCTTGGTTATATTGGTGATCAGACAGGCTAGGGTTAGGGTGGTCCAGGGTTTACTAATATCAGTTTGTCATTCTGAGGTGAAATTAGTGGACTAGTATGGCAGTTAATGAGTATGAAATTATTTGTCTTAACACTATTCTTTGCCGGACATTTCAAACTTCTCGTACAAATTCACGAGTCCACTCTAGCATGTCAGGAGTTATTTTTTGAGTGCATTACGTTTTTCCAATCAGGGATGATGAGATGGACGGTGAGTGGGAGCCAGCCTTGATTAACAACCCCATCTGTGCTGAGGCTCCGGGTTGTGGGGAGTGGAAGGCAGCTATGATTGACAACCCCGACCACAAGGGCAAGTGGAGGCCACCAACGATTGATAACCCCAACTACCGCGGCAAGTGGAAGCCACGCACCATCCCCAACCCAGAGTACTTTGAAGACTTGGAACCTTTCAAGATGAGGCCCATTGTAAGGAAGACCACTTATTGTTGCTGGATAATCAGTGGAGTGGGAATATGAAAGTGACTGAAGCTTCTGTAAGTGTTTCTTGATGAGGTTTTGATATTATTTTTATTTTTCAGGGTGCTGTTGGTATTGAGCTGTGGTCCATGTCTGACAACATCCTCTTTGATAACCTCATTGTGACAGACAGCATTGCCAGTGCCAACCAACTGGCAGCAGAGACTTACGATCTCAAGATAATGAAGTTGGAAAAGGGACAGGTAAGATAAAACGAAACAAACAACCTCAGGCTACTGAAATATTTCATTGATTACTTTTTATTAATCTAATTTTTACGTTTTCTAGTCACCACCTTACTTATGTGATGCAGACGGTTTCTGATCTTTTAGTAATGATCCACATATATAGGAACTCGCATATACAGAACAGTGTTGGTGAGCTGCTCCTGCCAGACACCACTGTGCTGTACCTAGTCTGTGCTAGGTGAACTAGGGGGTCTAGTGGGAAAGGAGAGTCCCAACTTGTCCTAAATGCACTTCGCCTTTTTAGATTAGATGTGGTCTTGTACTTGGCATGTTATACAATTAATGGGAATTGTTTGATAAGTCTAAAAAAGTTAATTATGAGAGTGGGTCACAAGACGATTGAAATAGGACTTGCTTTAAGGCCAAGAATAGGTTCCAAGTAGGATTTATAGATATAGATAATAATGAAGATCCTTGTATACAGTGTAGTTTGATTGTTATTGTATTTTATAGAGTTTTTTTTATTAACATGACCTTGTGATGTTATATGGGCAGTGGGGATACTTGTTCCGGACTTTGGGTAAATGGATGAACACCACTCCTTGGTTTTGGCCTTCCTATGGCATGGCATGTATTTCTCCAGCATTTTTCTTCTTCATTTACCTAATGTGGTGGGTTCGTCTACCTGAAACGGAAGAAGAAGAGGTCAGCATAATAGGTAGATTGAAGTTATCAGAGACCTCCTGCACATTTCCTGTTGGATCACTGCACTTTCATCAATTGGTTCATGTGTACATGAACTTAATATTAGGTATCAGTCAAATTTTGCTTTCTTTAGTTTTTTTAGTATTCCTTTTTTTTTGTAGTTCATGAAAATTATGCTGCTGATATTTTCAGCTTTATATTTGTTTTTGGGTTAATTATGGGCTGTTGTAGTAAGGTGTGTTTAATTACTGAACCATTTGTAACATGCCTAACTGTAGCCCTGTGACAGCACACTATTAAACAGTACAGCACTCGCCCTTAGAGAACACTGTGGGGGAAGATCCTGAAGCTCTTCAATCATAAACCTGTAGCATGGATCCTCTACTTGCTGTACATTCTTGTACCAAGTGCAGCACTCTTGTACTGTCTTGGGAAATGGGCATTCAAGGTATATATGGGCTGAACCTCCTCTGTATACTCCTACAAAAAGTCCTGGTACAGAGGGGGAGGGAAGGGTAACACCTCCACAAACCCTGGTGTCCCTCGTCTTGGCTAGTCTCCTTGAGGAGGATAACACTGGTATATATAGATATTTATAGATGGGAAGCTTTAAGATGGTTATAATCAGAATGGCATTGAATTGCAGTTTTCAACCAGTAGAAAATTTTAGTATTACTTATATGAAAGGCATTGAATAGATTTTCCCTCACCCCAGTGTACTGTACTCCTTCTGATGCTAGTAGTGTTGCTTTATACTAGTAGTCTAGCATACTGCCACTTTGAATTTTAGGTTGGTGTGTTCCGGCGTATCATCAATTACTCTAATAAGAACCCGTGGCTGTATGGTCTGTACGTCCTGCTTGTGGCCATCCCAGTAGTGTTGATCATTACTTGTTGCTGTGCTGAATCAAAGGTAATTATTGTATGACTCTACACTCCCTAATATTTGTAATGTAATATTATGTGACTCGGTACCATTATTTGCTTCAATTTATTGAGAAATGTATTCATATACATCCTGAAAAAAAAGTGTGGATTGCAGTTTATTGAGACATTGAAGTTATTAATGTTAAATTCATGTTAGATGTGTCAGTGCCTTACCATTAAGTATCATTTGTGGCAGGAATCCAAGGATGCCAAGCGAAAAAAGACTGATGAACCAACTGAAGACGATCCCCATGCTGAAGAGGAGGAAGGCAAGGCAGAGGAGGAGCCTGCTGCTGCTGCTGATGCTGCTGCTGATGCTGCTGCTGATGCTGCTGATGCTGCTGATGCTGCTGATGCTGCTGCAGAACCAACTAAAGATGAGGATGCTGATGAACAGAAAGAGGAGGAAGCAAAAAGTGATAAAGAGGAGGAGGAGGACAAGGTAACAACAAGTGACAAAGAGGAGGAGAAGGAAGCAAAAAGTGACAAAGAAGAGGAGAAGGAAGCAAAGAGTGACAAAGAAGAGGTAAAGTGATAGTATTTCAAGATAATTTTTAGTGGTTCTTGCATGTGCAGTAAAGGGTTAGGTTGTAAATTATATAAATGCCTTTACAGTGGTTGGCACCATTAAGAAATCAAAGACAGGAAAAGTTTATGGATGGTTAAAGTCAGGTCACACTTGTCCTGTTTCTTTATGCACGATCAGTGAACTGTCAAAAGTGTGAACAGCATTCCCATTTCTATAAATTGTGCTTTCTACTGTAAAGGAAATGGACTGATATTTTGAACCATGTGACCACTGCATCTATAAATGACCATTTTGTTTATTTCAGGAGAGTCAGCCACGCACCTCCCCAAGGCTTCGTAAGTCTCGAAGAGAGTAAGGATGAAGTGGAAGTCACTTTGTTGTCAAGGTAATCAAGATTTTGAAGAGAGGAAGGGTGATGACTAGTAAGGAATATTTTGATTGGATTTTTATATGAGGCCTTATGATGCTAAATAGTGCAGTATATAAGCAGTTTTATGCAAAATACCTCATTAGATGATTTTGGGGTAATGGGACTACCAATCTTTGTTCTCATTTGTTGAAGTTTTGTGCATCTAGAGATGCAGTGGTATTATAAGATATGAAAGATGTTATTTTACATGGAGAATAGAATGATCTTGTAACACAAGTGTCATTCTAACCTAGTCACTAGAGGATCAAATTTTATGAAATGCCTTTTCTTTGTACACTACTGCTTACCATGCCAAGCTCTCCACTCCAGGGCAAGTGTGTACTGTGATAGGTGGACACTCCTTTCCTTTTTCAGAACATTCCTTTGTTCCTCATTGGCATAATGGTGGTTATAGAAATTATTTAGCAAACATTCAATCATCGCATTGTTTGAAGGGAAATATTGTAAAGCAAAGAAAGAAACTTTTGTTAATTTCTACCTGGTTCACTTTGACTATAATTTTGTTAGCACTTCTTGTATTTCATCCAGATTTACAGTATTGTAGCTGGCATCTGGTAATGTTTGCATATCATCTGTAAAGCTTATAAGTACTATGTTCTTATTTAAGATGGTGTTAGGTGACTAGATTTGTCTGTAAATGCTGTACTACAGTTATTTGTGTAAGTTCGACCTGTCTTTTATGATCTTTGTGAAGAGGCTGCAACCTGATCTGTCTTGTATTTTTGTTGTTAGCTTTACATTCCCTTAACTTGGCAAGGAAGTGCAAGAGTATAAGATATAAGAGTCACGCTTCACCATGGGGGTAGACATTCATCAAACACACCTAATAACCAAGACTAAATCTACCTGAATTCTAAAGGTTATATAGGGTTGGTAATTTGTGCCATCCAAGTATCACTAATTGGCTAGCCAGTAATTGGGCAGCTGCAGTCCTCTGATCCAAACGTGGACACATTAGGGTTGTAAAAACCGAGTGGTGTTAATATTTACTTAATTTGGCATTGGTACTTGTTATTGTCAGTACAAGTAAGTACAGAGCATCGCCATTGTTATATGATGTATATGATTTTTTGGACTCGAGCGAGAACTATTGACCAGTAGTAAATATAAACTGTACCATTATTGGTCACGTGGTTGATGGTTCCCAGCTGGTGTGATTAACACCTTGACTGTCCTAACCATGATGTAGTTTGTCTCCAATATTTATTCCTGCCTGTATGTTGTACAGAAGCTTTTACAATAAATATTTTCACTGAATCACCATTTCATAACCTGTGACTTTAATGCTACAAAATAATGAAGTCTGCTGAAGCTGTCGGAACTCCCCAGTTGCCAATGACTACTGAATTATTAACTATATGATCCACTGGTGTAGTGGTAGCACTCAATTCTACCATCTAAGATGTCCTGGGTTTGAATCCCGGATCGGAGGGAGACAAAATGGGTGACCTTGCAACCCCGGCAGGAGCGGAAGGCTGAATCTTACCCTCCTGTATGGGTGTTGGGTGCTTCTAGATCAAAACCCTGAAGGATAAGGTAGGCATGGCATGAATGCATGGTAATTGAGAAGATATGTCTTAAAAACACGATGTTGATATTAAAGGAAGAGGGGATCCATGTCATGGCAGGACAAATGTGATTATTATTATAATTTTTATAACTTATTTTTATTATTATTATTATTACCTGACCTGAGCTAATTTACATACCTCATTCTTTCTTATTATTCCTTCATCTCTTCTCTTATTATTATTTATCTTTCATTCTACTTATTCCCTTTTGTTGTGTATTTTTTCAATTATCTCTCCTAATCATCAATATTTTTCATTATTCTCTTATTACTATAATAATTATCTTCCATTCTCCTTATTCCCTCATTCTCAAATTGTCTCACAGGAAATCAAACTGTATACCTTGACTTGTATCTCCATAATTAACGTACATATGTGTATTTGCTTGTGTGCGTATGATGCGTGTACGTCTTACGGATATGTACGTATAAACAGAATTGTTATGACGGCTGGTTTTCGTGTGTGTCATGTTAGTAAGATTTACCCATTTTTTCTTCTTCAAAGGACTGGTTATACTAAAGTAAACCATACCATGATTAACAAACAGAAGGACTGTGCGTCAATAGAACATTAAGTTTACTAGCATATCAGGAAAGAGTATTAATTGTTAGTTATACAAAAGACTGGAGGATGAACACTGTGACAAGTGAGATTGATTCGATTGAATATGGTTATGTTTAAAAGAGCATATCAAACCAAGACCAAGACCAACCCCGGTCACCTAGGTCCCGCAGCTCAGACACCAAATCAAGACCGTCTTTAGAGACAATCACGACCTCTGAAAGTTATTTATGTTGTTTATTTATTTTCTTCACAGTCTAAAGAATGCAGTGTGCTATAGACGTTCTTGTTAAGCACGCAAATTGCCTAAAAGCCTCGTTATATTGAGTCAATACTTCACTTGTAACTAAGGCATCAGCAGTATTAGCCGCTACAGTGGCGCCACCAGGTATGACAACCATGTCAACGGCCAAGTGGTCAGCTGATAGTTATATGGTAATCAACCGCATGGCTCCGTTGATTTTTCAAATTTACCATCAAACAAGAACAAATATAAATACCAAACAACTTACTAGCAATACTGACAACATAGTATGGGGTGGGAATGACTGAATCCTTATTAGTTTGGCTACACTCCATCTTCCTTGGTTATAACCATGACCCGGTCTAAGATGGCAAACATTTCTATTGAAAACCTTTTACATTCATACTACTAGAGCAATTCAGAACAAGCATACTTGCCTGCTGTTGTGGCAATGAATTTGGTTTCCTCGAAAAAGAAGACGTCTCTTCCACCGTGTACGTTCCACTCCTGCTAAAGGTTGAAGGATTACTGGACGTGACGCTCCTGACTACCCAAATATGCGGCGAGTGAAGCCGACGAGCCGCGTGTTCGAAGCAGCGGAGCTTTAGTCTGGGTGGCTCGGCGGGCTGACTTAAACATTGTGTCTCTTGCTTAAAGGGACAACATAATGGTTTAACTTCTTTCTTTATTGCACACAACAAGTAATTCGTTGTGAAATATAGGGAATGTTAAGTAGATGTTCAGGTTCTACAGAGAACACAATAATTATTAACATTTCCTTGTTTTATTTGTACAAACAAGAAATTACTTGTCCACCCACTTGTCTTGCTTAGATATGCTTTAATTATGACTTATATTTCCTAGTAAACATTGTTCTTTAGAAGTTAGAAACATATAAAACTTAAAACTTAATATCCAGTGAGTCTGATGCTTTCTGTTATAATTTACAATATGAAAAACAAATAATGAGATGGATTGAAGGAACAAGAATACCAGCTTTCATATTTTCACCTTTAAAGTCAATATCCGACTCACTTCTTTGATGTTTCACAGTCTCACAAGTTGCCTGATACCTGAGGTCAGAGGAGCAGATGTTAGAAAGGATATGAAACTTTCCTTTCTAAATATTACTGAACAAAATTCAAAATATTCAAGGTCGAAAGAAGAATACAAGTTTTATATGTTTTTGGCGACTCTTGGTCTCCTTTCCTTCATCAGATTTGCTATATATTCTTTTCCAGGATAATGTTACTAAATTTGTAAATACAGTAGCCTACTTGCCAGCAATTGTTTTGATAAGAAATATTAAATAATTATTAAGTAAATCACAGTTTCATTATTTTCCAAGCTTTTTAGATATATTTTTTTTTGTCAAACATGACTTGAGAGTTGAATAAAAAAAAAACATATACTTTTTGACATTCACATTTCAATTATAGTTTTGTAAATGGTATAATGCAAAACTTTTTGAAGATTTTTTTTACATATTAGGCATACACAAATTTTTAGTTATATTGGTTTATCACTTTTGTATATTTAATATTGTTCTGTGCAAGCAGAGGTGCGATTGTAAGGGTTTGGGTTATTAAAGCTTAGAAATGAAGGCACAGAGTTACATTACAGTGCAGGATTACCCTTTGAACATAATTATCACTGCAGTCAACACTCCTTGTAATGATCATCAACAACAACAGTTGCAAGTAAAGAAGATTATTAAGCCCAGATATAGCATTGCTAAGCAAGTGAACTTATTTCTTGGCCAAAAACTATAGTTAGGGTTCAAGGAGACATTACTCCACCCTCCCCCTCTGCTCCTGTCTTTTCATAGGAGAGAATACAGAAGAAGGGATTCCCAGACCCTTTGGCCAATCCCTTTTGGTCTCCATTTATGAAGTGCAGGAAATCTATTGGTAGTATTCTTGCAGCCGCCACTATAAGACTGACCTTTAATAACATGATCCAAACCAATATATCCTCCAGATGCTTGTTTGACATTATTATGACACATCCTTAACACATTCACCAACACGTGTGCACTGTGCACGCCTTACCTAAAATCACATGTGAGACCACAGAAATTGTTTTTATTTGCTTTGCACTTCCAGCATAGCTGTTAAGGTGCAAACATGTTCACAATGTGCAATAATGTGGCAATACATACCCATTAGATTTATTTTCATTATACAAACACTCAACACTTGACCGCACACACGCACGTACACATGTATCACATAACAATTATTGACAAATGTTGTCACTCATGATTTAATATAAAAACGTGACACTATAAATGATTTTTAGGCACTTATAGGATTAAAAATTGTCATTCACGCATTAAATTGAATAATTTACAAGGGGTTACATGGAATTACTTTGTAATATTGGTAATTTTACATAAATCACTTCCAATTCACTTATTCATTATAGCCTATATTATTTTTCAACTTCACCTTAGCAAAAACTTACACTTATATACACATTTATATACATTTGGGCATTTATTCTCATACTCAAAGTGAATGAGAGTGTGGTAGTTCTGGAAGCAGGGACACATACAAGCAAACATCAATGCCATGACTGACGTGTTCACTGTTCACCATCGCCAAGCCCAAGATAGGATAAATTTGGTGCACTAGTGCAGAGGGAATGTGCCTAAATATTGCTGCTTTAATTTGAAAATAATATTCCTTTTGACGGATGTTATGAATTATTGAAGTTGGTGCCATTTTAAGATGTGTCGGCAGAATGCACATCAATAGGTGTCACCACTTTGTAATGGTGGTGGCAAAGGAAGGGATGAAGGGAGGACCACAAACACACCTCACACTTTTAAACCTTCAGTTCTATTCTACTTTGTTGTGCTAAAGGAACCATTACATGACTGCGGCCTGGAATCAAACCTGTGACAGAACACTCAACATAAACGTTTGAACAGTCACACCCTAATGATCACCAAGTGATGTTTGGTTGACATTCACTGTCCCGTCACTACATCCTCACACACAGGATGCATCCTGTATAATTTTGTGTACATGAAAGACATGGTTTTCAAAATGCAAACAAAAAAGTAATAATTGCAATATAGTATTATCTATAAAGATTTATTTGTCTATCAACTTCTCATCAACAACATTCTTGTCACATAGACAGTCAAAACAGCCTACTTTTTTACTTTTCGTGTACTGTAGTTTGTGAATCACTTACACTTTTTTCTCACTTGCCTTTCCTTCTATTATTTTTGTCATCTTTTCAAGTCAATTTTGACCTGACATTCTTTTTCCAATTCTAAAACACATCATAACATTTGTTTTTTGACTTTGGATACATACAATTTGCAGTTGTGATTACCTCAACACCATTTTCATCATAGCTGCATAATTAAAAGGAAGCATTTCAACAAGTGTCACTGCATACTGCCACACCAGCCGATAAATACTATATTATCCAAAGGCTAACAGACAGGTCTCAGTTTTCTGTTTCATATTGGAGAGTTAACTCTGAACAGACTTTCTACCTCTATCTTTTCTCTCTATGAATATTTTTATTCCAGATTGGAATGCAAGAGTTTCAAGGCACCACCTTCACCTTCACAATCCAACCTGATCTTGCCTTCTGTATCTCCTTTCCTGTGGCATAGCACTGAGGTCATTACAAGGCACAAATTTTGGTCTAACTAACAGATAGAGCAAAGACGGAAAATCAAATACAAAAGTCTGGTTTGCACATACAGCACAGAACAAAACCTTGCAAAATACAATGTAAGTACAAAGCAGTGTGTAATCTGGAGAGAAGATTAATAGGACTTTAACTCCTTTCTCACTGCTATCTTCCAACCTTTCATTATTGTTTCCAGACTCTTATGAAAAAAACATTAAATGGCTATACCTTCATAATAAATATATACATATTGTACAGTGGGTCGGGTGGCTCTGTGGTACAGTGGTTGACCCGTGCCCTATAGGTAGTGAGTTCAATCCTGGCTCACAGCAGCCTAATTAACTTGGTGAGAGATATAGCGCTCTTTAGTTAACCCAAGCAGAACTATATGGTCTATAGTTGCCTAGTTCAAAGGAATTATTCACCTTTTAATATTGTACAGTTAAAACATTACAACACCAGTTGTAACATTATTTATTCATACACAGTGAAGGCAGACCAGCTGCCAGAGAAGCATGTCAAAGGTGGCACAATGCATTGGATACACAGACAATGTTTCCAAAACAAACAACACGTTCATAAACCATTCTGTGAGTGTTGTCCAACTTTGACTTCCATGAACATGTGTTTCTCTGAGGAATCTTAGGCACCAGAACTGACCTTCGTTCTTGCTGGAGTATTTGTAAATGTACAAATTTATCTTTTTTTCTTATATAATTCAAAGTAAAAGTAATGACTTGTGTACATAGATGCATTAATACTGTTTCAAGATATAAATCAGATCTTAGTTTAAGTATAACATATTCTAACATGCAAAGCCCTAATTTCCATATGAATCTTATGTTCAAAAGTTTGGATGAAACTAATGGAAATGTTGATGGAAACAGTGTATGGTGTTAGAAATGTTCCCTGTGTTATCATTGTTTAGGGGCGACTTGCAACCCAAGGGAGAATAGTATGTAGGTTGAGGGTAGTGATGTATTCTCCCTTCCCTCCATCACAAAAAGAAAAATAAATAAATAAAATAAAAATATTAAAAAATTTAAATTAAAAATAATATAATAAATATAAAACAAACATTGCCCCACACTGTAAAAACAAAAAAAAGAGCAAAGCATAACTATCATCTGACATAACACTATAATTTTTGATGATTTCTAAGAATCATCATGAATTTTTAAACATGAAATGTGTATGTGAGTGATATTGTGAGTCCTGGGAGGAGAGGAAGGACAGTTGTAAGATGGAAGGATAGGGTGAAGGAGTACATGCATGAAAGAGTGGATGATAGAGGGGGAGGGATTGAACTAACAAGGAGGGAATGTTTGGATAGGGAGAGGTGGAGGCTCTTCTGTCGTGGCCATCCTCTTTGGGGACATTTCTGAAGGGAATGAGGCGTCAGTAACTATTGATAGATAGATAGAAATGTTGTAAATTTTCATATTGTCAACATTATTATTTTTTTTAAGGTATAAAACTGTATTTAATTTTTCCAAGCATAAGATTTAATGAGATTGTGAGTGAGTTCCTGTAGTGATTACAGGTAATGTATCAACCTTCATTCATGTCCCTTTTATATATTGGACCAATTATAGTTCTGTGTAAAACTTACACAAAGTTTGTATTTTGATTGGTATGATGTGCAAAAACCTTTTCCACTTCAACTGACTACATTTTTGTCATCATATTTTCAATACAACAAACATAATGATGCAAGTTTTATCAAATGGAAATGAGTTTGATGTTCCAATAAAACACAGTGATTAAAACATTACAAATGTAAAAGATATAGATAATAATAACATAATAAAATGAAGTGGTAAATATCAGCTCACAACCATAAAGATGCTTCATAAATCATACTTAATCATGTCTATATAGTGTAGTAAGTATTTAGTATTCAGCTGATTTAAAGAAAAGTGTTCCTGAGACAAAGTTGCAGATCATCACAACAAACACTATGAGTTGTGCATTCTGTATGTTGTATATTCTTTGCTAGTGTAACATTTTTTGGACAATTTACAGTAGAGGGATCTATTAGAGAATTCCATACCATTATAGTCCATTGACCCTTTATACATCTAGTGTGTCACGCCTTCCATCATCTCCGTCTAAAAAGATTACTCTAACAAATCCCTCAAGACCAGTGCAACATATATGCATCTTGAACCAATGAACTGGAATGTCTGCCAACATGTAAACAAAACTGTAACAAAAACTTAACCAACAAATCACTACTTCTCTCATGACTGCCAACATCCTTGACACCAAACATGCCTAACCACTGCCTACCTTGGAGGAGGCACACATTTCATATATGTACAGTGATGTTATAGTCACCAATAATTAGAAGTAGTTACCACTTAATATTGTGCATGTGTGTGAAATGTTAAGGTGTATGGTGAGACATATTAGGTATTAGTAGGAATGTGAAGCAGTGATAAGGGTAAGCAGAGGTATGTTGGGCAAAAGTATCCTAATAACACTAGATACATTCTCTGCAACTTTTGATTTACATTTATTCTAATCAGAACTGACGAATCACAATCTGCAAGATTGCATGGTACATGATGCAGATCACTCAATATTCCTACCATTAATCATGTCAGTTTGATTTGTACATAAATGGTGTCAATAACTTAATAAAAACAAGATTTTAGATTCTAAAATTAATTTGAAGGGCCTCTGTTTAAATGATCTAAGTATCAAATGATGATGTCACCTTGGTAGCGGGGATGAGTTTAGTTAGTAAGCCTTGGTCATGGCATCTTGTTCCAGCTCTACCGTCACCCCAAAGTCCTCCTGAAACACATGCCAAGTCTTGCTTTTGTGAGGGTTGTCCAGCTCGCTGCGGCTCAACTCAAGTCTGAAAGGAACACTCACTATAACTCAATGTTTACTTGTCTGCTTAAAATGACATCTAACAGTACTGAAAATTTGACATTAATTTCTTGCACCCTTATCCCATATCAGTCTTTCATGATCCTCAAGTTTACCTTCTTTACTTCTTTTATTTCTTTCCACATCCTTTATGATTACAGTTTCATCATTCCCTTCCTTGCTTACATCTCACTCTTGATTGAACTTCTTTAAAACTATGAAGCCTTTCTTACTTTTTACTTTTTCAATTTTGTTGCACAAACCTCAACATTTAGTGTTTTTCACACTTGCTTTTCCTCTGTTTAGAGACCCATTTCACACTGCATTCATTCATATTTATTGGTCCGAGTCATAGCTGTCCTGGATTAACCTCTCCAAACTTCCCTAAAGAAGGGTTTCCATCACTTTTAGTAAATAGAAAAACATAAAGGCCTGTGTTTCCTGTTTCCATATCTCACAGATACTATACAAGATTCCTTACTTTGTGACTCAACAACACAATCATCCCAGATTATGTATTTTGGAATTCATACAGAATTACTACATACCACTTCTTCTTCAGAACAAAAGGTAAAATTGTGGATAAAGCTATTTTTTTCTTTTTTTTCTTACTTAATGTACTCACTTTCCGCCTTTAATGAAGCCAGTGTGGAACCAAAAGAAGAAAGGACTCTTTTCATAACCTTGGGGAATCTTCCTCTGTGGAAAGTTATAATAAAGTTAATATTACTTAAGCAACTGGAAACAGGTCATGGAGTGATTACAATAGTATGGATTACTTACATTACTACATTACTCACTCATTACATTAAACACAAATCACCTCCACCACCATGCAAATACTGCACTCAACTCTGATCTCATATACAATATACACAATTTACACATAGGCCTACTACATAAACAAAAACAAAAATGGAATAGATGAGTTTTAACTTACACTGTCAGTAAAGAACATGATTCGAGTATCTCCGCGAATCACTGGAGTGTTCAGCAGCTGTATGTGGACCAACCCATGCACCTTATCAGCAATCACCTGTAAGAGTAAGTCAAAGTAAAATGATTGTTACATAACATACCTGCCCAAGACTTTACATTTTACTTAACCAAACACTATTTTTGTTGGTAAAAGTACATGACACAACTAAGTAAATACACTGAGGGAAAACTGGACAAATATAGATATGGAGACAGGACCACACCAGTGTAACTCAAGCCCTGTATACTACAACTAGGTCAATATACAACTACGTAAATACATGAGACTGTATTCGTCTCACTTTAATGTGACAGTCAAGCTTAATGAAGAAACTCCAGCTGTAAAAGTGGCTCGTGGTTTAGGAACAGTAATCCTTGGAGGCCCGAAAGGTGTGTGAAGGGATGTGTAAATGGATGTGTAGTCCATGTGACAGGGCAACTTGTTAATTATCTTTTCTGAACCAAGATATCTTTATCACATGAATTGAAGGAAATAAGTTAGGTAACAATACTGATGCTGACTTTGTAACTGAATGGGATATATCAATGTGCAAACTAGATCACTCTAAACCTTGACTTGCCTTGCAGTTCTTCTGAGTGCCAAGGTTGGCCTGGAAGGGAATGGTGTGGGATCGGCTCTGGAGAGTGAAGAACAATTCTGAACCATCTCCGATGCCCACCGAATGCATGCCTCGAAGTGTGATCCTTGTGACTATCATGGGTGTCTCGGGCGGCACCACCCTGCCTGCCTGCACCACATGCTCATAGTAACCAACATAACGACTCTGTTGGAAAGACACATCACATGTCACACATCTTATGTATCATACTGACGGGGGACATGTATTCTGCCAGTCTTGCCACATAACGTTGTCCTAGATGGTCATTGTTCTTCCCTAAACTTATCAAGAGAGGCATTCCACAAGGTTTTGTTCCGTCAATCACTCTTTTCTTATTACATATTCATCAATGATCATTCCAATCAATGTCATAAACTCCTACGATGATCACTTTACCCAGCATTGTATTATATAATTTGCCAGACAGTCCTCCCAACAGGAATTAAATACCTCATAAATACATGTTACAGAGCACCTACTTTTAAAAATGTTCTGCAGTTATAAAGCGAAAATAGATCAATATAAAACTTTTTCATGAAATATGTTGAACACTGTAAATAATAATCAGCATAGAATGTTTTTGTTTCCCTTTTTCAAAAGTAGAATAAGTTCCCATGCTTGCACTTTACCTGGCTTGGAGTTTCCACACCTTGAAACTTGGATGCAACATTCTTATCAGTGCGCCTGTCTCCAAAGAAGCCCAGGCAGTGTTCAGCGTCATTGAATATCCCAAGGTCAATGAGGAAGACACAAATCATGGTGCCAGTACGGCCTTTACCTCCTTTGCAGTGCACGGCCATCACATTCTTCTCGTCCTGGTTCATCCAGTCCCGTACACTGCTGCTGAACTTGAGCATGTCTCTGTGCACACATAGAGGAGAGGGAGAGGGGCCTCAGTGAGATGTGGGACACAGTGTAACTATAGGATCAGTAAGTGAGCATCTCAGATCCTTCTCATGCACAGCAGCAACAGACATTCACTCATGGCTGATTGTGACTTAGAAGTGAGAGGTTTGCAGTTTTTCATTTGCTCCCTCAGTGTATTTCACCGTTTCATGATAAGTAAAGGAAGATGCTCATGTAAGGTATAACTACGCACTATCAGAACAGTTTGCTAAAAAATAGATAGATAATGAAAATATTGATGGATGTATCTACACTAACAGATTTCTACGCCAATACTTTTGTTCCTTTTCTTACATACATATGAGAGACGGTACTCACTCCACGGGCGGAACATTGTGGTCATCAATCATGTACCGCTCCACCCTGCCATGGAAGAGTGACACATCATAGTGACGCTCGGAGCACAGGTTGTAGAGACGGTAGTGGCCAGGGTGTTGGGTGTCCATGAAGCGGGCCACCTCCTAAAAGATGGATTAGGTCAACTTTGTATCATTATATTGCTCTATGTAGGTAAAGGCCTGTTGGATTATAAGAAATTAACCTTGCTGCAATGAAAAAGAATTATGATATCAGATCTAATACTGTTAGCATGTATCCTATGTACAAATAAAGCAATAATGAAAGATAAACAATTTAACCAGTATATGTATATCACATAAATGGGCCTAGAATTTAGTGGATAGGACCAAACATAAATATACCACATTTTGCTGTACTTCATAAATACTGTAGTTTCGAATAGCTATGCATTGTGATATTAACAACCACAGGGATGATTTTTTTTGTTTCTTTTTGTCAGATACATAAGGTGATCCTGTCCTTTCCTACCTTGATATCATTCCTATACATGGACATCCTGCCAGTGGACGGGAAGGACATGGCGATGACCCTTGGCGTGACATATGTGAGGTCAAGGTCAAACCCATTTTGCTGGTATCGCCTCTTGTTCTGGGACACAAACTGCCGTGCACTTCTTTGCAGGTGTTGACGCTCCCAAAGTATCCGAGTGATTCTTACCAGACGGACCAGACGCAGGGCAACTAGGAGACTGAAATTATGTTAAAATTATCATTATCATCAGTAGTATGTAACATGAAGATATATGGACAGAACCATGTAAGGACCTCTCTATTATTACCATAATAACACGGGTATGTCAAAATGATCTCAAAGAATGATACATGATTGTGGTGTTGACATCCACTCACCCAGCAGGGTTGGATGACATGTTCTCTACACACACTGTCACCACGGATAGGATGAATGTAAACACCACCAGGAAACAGTCCAGGGCATTGTACCACGCACGGAAGAAATATTTGGGCCTGGAAATATCAAAGAAAATAGTTATAACAATTGTGTAGTAGAACATCATTAGCATAGCATTTCCTGTAACAAAATATGTATAATAATAATAATATAAATATAATAATAATAATATGTATAATGTACATGATAAAAATCAAGACGAATAAGGTGGTGGTTCAAGTATAAGGAAGAAGACTAAAAAAAAATTAGGGATCAAACAATTGATCTTAAAGTCAATAAGTATAACATAAATATAGTACAAGTTTAATTCAACGGTCTAATTCAGCCAAGCATAGTTCCGTTATATTGAGCTGAAAATAGTATTGAATGGCTCAAAAGTGGCAAGTAACATCCAAGAGTTTAAAAGTATACTTGAGCAAAAGTATGGCGCAGCTCAGATCAACTCCCTGTTTACTGCAACTATAGGTGAAAACAATTTGGCGATTACTCCTCACATCAAATGGAACTCACCCAAGACCAAATATCCTTAAGATGACCTCAATCATGAAGTAAGTAGAGAAGGCAAGGGAGCAGTACTCCAGCGGGTCATCTGAGGTGGGAGAGTTGAACAGATCCACGATGAGCAGCACCATGTCCACCAGGATGAGTAAGGCAGTCAGTAACCTCACCACAAAGTGTTCCACAAACCGCCGTGTCCTCCACTGCATGTAGCTGAGCACACACACACAAAAAAAAAAAAAACATATAAGCTCAGAGGAAGAGGGGTTTATTATTATTATTATTATTATTTTTTTTTTTTTGAGAATTATACATTTTGAAGAGAAAAAAATTGCTGGAAACCTGCTGTGGACAAAATTTATCAGGCCTTATAAGTTCTCTATGTATACATTTATCTGTATTTTTTTTTTTTTTACACTATTAAGCTATAAACAATAAATTTACTGACTAAGGAATGAAACTTATAGGTTGCCGTAAACTTAATGTTATAAAGCATTACATTTAGGACTGAGTTTACGGCATGAAAAAGGTTAGGAAGTTAAGCTGCATATGACCTGTTGCTTGTAGAACACTTGCTTGTAAGTAAAACAACATATGTACTGCATAGAATGTTTAGCAGTTTTGATTTTTCATTGTTACATAAAAAAAGGTGATAGATCCTTAATGGGTAGCAGAGAGACAAAGATAAGAGAGCAGCTTCATGGCAGACGTGCTCACTATAGGTTGCAGCCTGGGATTGGTGGGTTGGACGGGTCAACTAAGCCCATCTCAAGCTCCAGCTCATCCTCATCAGCATCATACTCCAAGAACTTTGCCGTCCGCTGCCACACCTTCAGAGGAAATACATGATGTCAAGGCCAAGCAGCACCTTCATTCCTGCATTTCATCTAGTGGTGAAAAGGATCCAACTCTTGATTTATATCTTATTCTTACCTACAGTTTTGAAATAGAATATCTAATACTATAAGGTTGAGTGAATTATTACCTCCTCCTGCTCGCTAGTGTCCTCGTCATCCTCAGTAGCAGCCTCACTCTTATCGTTGTCCATTTCAGATATGTGGATCACGTCATGCTGCTTACTGAAACACATGCAAGGAAGGATCAGTTAAACTTCAACACACTCCTAACCAGCCTTTTAATTCCCGTTGTAGTGGCTTCATGGCTTCGCACCAATTAATTAAAACTCTCTCTCTCTCTCTCTCTCTCTCTCTCTCTCTCTCTCTCTCTCTCTCTCTCTCTCTCTCTCTCTCTCGGAAGTCAGTGTGTCATCACTCCTTACATGCCACCTTAAACTGTACAAACACACGCAGGTGAGTAAGGTCACCACCACAGCCTCTTGTAGATGATGAAAGCCACCCTGGATGCACCCAAGACAATGTTTACAGACAAGCTTCGTTCACGCCCCACTACTAAAGAACAGTTTGACATTGAAATAGAAAAAAAATTCACTTAAGTCGCCTCAGTTTGACTTCTTTGTGAGTTTTTGTCATCTTTGTTATCTTTAGCTTCCATGTTGTTTGATGGTGGTGTAGCGGCTGGATCCAGGGTGTCACGATGGTTCATTATACCGAAGCAGCTCGTGAATATTGACGAAGCTTTATGACACACCCAGCTCCCAGCATACCCGCGCAACGCAAATGTTTCCAGGAAGAAGTACGGATGCTAACCTAACTCCATGACTTCATCACACGTTACAGTGACTATGTATATTTGAAACACTGTTGTGTACTCCAGTTTTGCAGCCTCTGTTCTAAGGACTCCCCGAGGTGTGGTGTGCGGGATAAAGAGGCGTGATGTGATGACCAGGTGTGTCTGTCTGCCTATACAATGAAAACATATCAGTACTATTTAGGCAACTTCATCAACCCGCCCTTCCTTTTTTCCCCTACACTGTCTTTGCCCCTCTTCGCCTTACCTGCCATGAGGGGCCGCCGCTAGGCCGTTGTGGTGAAAATTAAGCTGTGTAGGGTCGATAGGTCGGTGTTGGGAGTCACCGCTGCTGCCATCCCCTCCCACGACAGCCTCCTGTTCACCGGTGGCCCCCGTCATCTCATCGCCGAACCTCTCGTACCGGATACTGACGGAGATAAGCAGATTTAAATTAAGACTATATGGATGTGACATGATTGTACTATACATAAGTCCTGCCTTCCAAGTGTTTCTCTCATACAAAACATTCTAAACACACCCAGGTTGGATTCATTCATTATTATAATCAAGATGATATATATAATATATATATATATATATATATATATATATATATATATATATATAGATAGATAGATAGATAGATAGATAGATAGATAAATAGATATAGATAGATAGATAGATATATATAGATAGATAGATGGATATAGATAGATAGATATAGACGGAAATATAGGTAGGTAGATAGATAAATATATATATATATATATATATATATATATATATATATATATATATATATATATATATATAGATAGATAGATAGATAGATAGAAAGGTAAATAGATAAATAGACAGATAGATGGGTAAATACAGATACAAAAAAAATAGATAAACATATATATAAATAGATATATAGATGGATCGATAGAACGATAGATACATTTAGAAAGTTAGTTAGTACAAAAGTAGATGGTAAAAAAAACCCCAACATCTCTGAGTTCTATAACAACTCTGCGTATATACAATTCCCTCCACAACAACTCAAACAATCTTAATAAGAGTGAAGTGTTCGGAGTGTCCATATGTTCGTAAAGGTTGTCTAATAGCCTGAGTCGTTTAAAGTGTTCCCATAACTCTAATCAGCTGACGGAAGTACTTTATCAAAATAATCCCTCTTGTTTGTCTTCCCCGGACGTGGTTTTCTGTATATTCCAGCTCGTTTGTTTGTTTTTCCATTTATGTTGCTTTGTTTGTGGTGATGCAATGGTCTTGAAATACTTAGAATATTTTTGAGTATCAACTATTGTTAACATAAGTTCCACCAAGTTTATACTGCACTGCATCTGCACTTCATAACTTGATAATAACTAACTTACACCTACATGTATTTTTTTCATTACGAATGCCAACTAATTAACTATTAATGAAAAGTGTACCAAACTTTGGAACAGTCTATACTGACTCGGTGCTG
This sequence comes from Metacarcinus magister, assembly GCA_029783475.1. Taxonomy (NCBI): domain Eukaryota; kingdom Metazoa; phylum Arthropoda; class Malacostraca; order Decapoda; family Cancridae; genus Metacarcinus; species Metacarcinus magister. The sequence goes on from JAPQNM010000049.1 coordinate 3,827,989, forward strand.
TTCCATACATGTATCGGAGCATCGTGACTTTCTTCCATACATGTATGATTTTATATACATACACGCGTCCCAATACCAGTACCACGTAGGTGTTACTCATGTTCCCTTGGCCGGCTACACCAGGTGTTGCTCGCACCTGCCACAGGTGTTCATAAAGAGAGTTAGAAATGGATGCAGCTTGTTATTGAACCAAGTGACCCAGATCCTAAGGAATACATACATACACCCTGTGAAAGATATTTTTTCTTCACTCTGTTGAGAACACGAGGGTCTGTTGTTTATACCTGATTCCCATCACGTAGGATCACCTCATCAGGGATATTATTTACATCACAAAAAACACTCACCTACATAGAGTATCAGGCGCGCGCGCACACCCACACACAGACATACATAATATATATATATATATATATATATATATATATATATATATATATATATAAAATCAAACAATGGTTTCCTAGATAGCTATTAAAAACTAAACGATGAGGAAAAAGAAAGAATAAAATAGTCGGCACGTGAAGTTCGTTTCTTGTGCTTAACACTTATTCCCTACAACTCATTAAGCTCGTGGAAAACACTTGCATGGGAAGGCATGTCTAGTGTCTCCCCCCCCCTGGTGTGCACGACAGACGAGGTGCACGTGACGCCACAACTTAGTATGTGTTGAGTGTAGAGGTAAGCAGAGTTCACACCATCAAGGAAGGGAGTCCCCGCCATGAATAGTGTAGTGCCTGAGGTGGTCTGTGATGAGTGTTAGAGTGGATAGAACACCGAGTTTGAGTGAGAAGGTTGTGGATGAATAATACAAAGGAAGTGGGTGGGTGGGTGGTAGGCCTACACCTCTGTGGTACGCAATTGTTAATACCAACACAATGGCCAGACAGGAAGTGTGAGGTTAAGGCGCTGAGAGACGCACAAGAACCATAACACAATAACTCAGAAACTGGACATGGTTGTGAACTTTAATTTGAACATCTTTATCTTGAAGGACGAAAAGTAGTTATCATCATCATATCAGTTTTTCTCGTTAACAAAACAAAAAAATAATAATATCTTGCACGTCCAACAGTCTGAAGAAGAAAAAGAAAAACTAGGAAAACCACCAAGAAGGTTTAATCCAGGAATACGTTTACAAAAACTTGAACGTCGGCAACATCGTGCGTGACGTGACCTGAGAGAGAGAGAGAGAGAGAGAGAGAGAGAGAGAGAGAGAGAGAGAGAGAGAGAGAGAGAGAGAGAGAGAGAGAGAGAGAGAGAGAGAGAGAGACAGACAAATAAATAAAAGAAACACGCTATATACATTTGAATATTGCAAGCAACACAAAATCCGCCTCGGGTTAGTTTCTCCACAGGTGCTGAAGGAAAGTCAATGGAGGGATGACACAATAAAACAATAAATGCAGCCCCGCCGATGGAAAAGGAGGGAGAGAGAGAGTGAGAGAGAGATAAAAAGAAATAGAATGTCAGAGCTGTAGCTTAAAGGCGACACAAGCTGATGAGTTAAGGTCATGATGATGAGTGTTATAATAATGACGGTAATGATGATGATGATGATGATGATGATGATGATGATGATGATGATGATGAAAAACCGTAACCAAATATTTTTTAGACGATAACCATTATAACAACCTATCTACCTATCTACCTGTTTGTCTGTCTATTTACCTATGTCTGTGTATCTATAATAGCAACAGACAAAAAACAAAACAAAAATCTTAGCCGTCAACTCCTCCTCTTTTTCCTCCTCCTCCTCCTCCTCCTCCTCCTCCTCCTTGAACGCGTGACTCGGGTCGTGATACAGCGGTGGATCGACTCTGCGTCACTCCTGCGGCACTAGGGTGGGGGGGTGGGCGTGGCACGGGTGGAAGGGGGTGGGGGAGGGGGTGGGGAGGGTAAAGTGAGGGGAAGTCAGAGCATGAAGGGGCTTTTATGGGGCGCTGCGGGTGGTGTTTGAGGCGAACCGAGGATGGGGGAAGTGAGGGGAAGTGAGGGGAAGTGAGGGGAAGTGAGGGGAATCTCCTAAAAGTAAAAGGGAACACGAGGGGATTTATGGTGAGAAAAGAGAGAGAGGGGATCCTAGACAGTTAAGGCGAGAGAGGGAAAGGTTATAGGAAGGTGAGGAAGAGAGCGAGTTTACGATAGGGAAGGAAGGGGAAGACAGGAAGGGTAGAAGATGGAATAGAGGAAGAAGTAAGGGGAGTATTGAAGCTGTGAGGGGTAAGAGGGGAGAGTCAATAGGTGGTGAAGTGAAGTAGAAGTAAGTGGAGGCAAGTCCTTACAGGGTACATGGAGGAGAGATGAGAGTGGGTCGTGGGAAGAAAAGGGAGAAGGGAAGAGGAAGTGTGTCTTGAGTTGAGGAAGGAATGATGGATGGAAGGCAAGGCAATACAGGTTGTTGATTTATATATGTGACTAGTATAGGGAGGGATATCACGCATGAGGATGTGAGTTTCACGAAATATATGAGAAGATAACAATGTCTAGATAAAAGAAGGAGATAGAGGAGAAGAAGAAGAAATGAGAATGTGGAAGAAAAATACGTTATATACATGTTTAACTAAATTCCTGAAGTTTTGAGAAGAGTAATGATCTGAAACTTATATCATTTTCCAACGAAGTTTTTACATGTCACGGAATATTACACTTGGCAGGACTCCGGAGTGTAATACAAAGATGATAACATTTCTAGGTTGGAAGGGGACTGCTGTAACCTTTGCAGCAACGTATTCTGAACAGCCAAGAGGTTTAGTGTATCAGAAACTCAATACTTGAACGCGTAGCCAACCAATGATCGTGCAAGATGGTGTCACGTGCATTACTTAGTCTATGCAAGTCAGGTTAACAATGCCGTACGGTTCGCCTACTCTGTCCGTGTACTGCGGGAGGATGATAGAAAGTTGCATACGAGTACCCAAGTGTGTGAGTGTGGTGGTAGTGGTGGTGGTGGTGGTGGTGGTGGTGGTGGTGGTGGTGGTGGTGGTGGTGGTGGTGGTGTCGGTAGGTATAATGAGAGCATTGACCGGACTCATGACATCTCTCCTTTCACTCTTAATAGCATCATTGTTTTCTCTTTTTTTCTTTCTTTATCTTTAGCACAATCCTCTTTACTCTAATAGTGAAATAAACGTGAACTTTTAACTCTTCCATCTTCCTTAAAAAAAAATATCAATCTGTTAGCTCCTCAAATCTCAGTTAAAGAAGATGAATAAAAATTTGCTACAAACTTTAAATAACACTGAAATAACATGAACTCTCAATTTTTCCATGTTCCCTAAAATCATCTCAATCTTTTACCTCCTCTCGGCTCCCCAGGTAGAACTGTGTATCACTGAGTTGGCTTAATTCACTCTACATACCCAGAAGAAACATCGGGGCACGTGGCGTCAGTAGCGTATATGCCAAGGAAGGTGTAGTAGAGGGTCGCCTCATTGGTATATGCGGTATTAGGGTGAGACTGAAATAGCTTAGCGGCCCATACCAGATTCAGATACTCATTCTCACTTTCATCTCCGGAATTGTATCTGTGGCATCTGTTTTCATGTTGTTTTTTTGTTGACACACATACGCAATTGATATACTACTACTGCTATTACTATTTCTACTACTACTACTACTACTACTACTACTACTACTACTACTACGATTTGGTGAGTGTGTGACAGTTAAGCAATGGGAAAGAAGCCAAAGTATCAGTTATTTCTTGTATTCGTCTGCGGTTCAGTTTATTTGGCATGACAAAAGGAAATAAAGAGAAGCAGTAAACGCACTCGGTGGGTGGAAGCGTGAATTGGTGTTGTAATAAATAATTCACTACCACCGTTAATTATCTCCCAACTATTTTTTTTAATTGACAGTACTTTGAATAAATAAAAACTTTAATGGGAGATATTTAACAGTGCGACTTATTGTGCAAATCATCGCATTCAAATCCTGCTGATAACTAAATGTTCGTGTGTCACCGAGGTATGTATAGAGTCGCCCTTATGGTGTTCAGTCACCTTAAAGGCTATTCTACACCAACGACCAAAATGCCGTTGTGGCCAGCTTCAAAACCGTTAAAAAAGGGAAAAGAAAAATACAGGCGGGGGGTCGTTGGTGGGCGGAACTCCAGCCATTTTACATGAACGAGCGAAGCAAACATCAAAGATACATGATGGACAGCACCGCGCCGCTCCAGGGTTCGTGTACCGCCACGCTGCTAACCGCCGGCATCTGGAAGGTCGGGCGGAGAGGATACGTGTAGCACCTCCAGATTACCATGAGTGTCTGTCTCATCAGCACCTGTAACACCCTGAGAGGCTATTACACCACCACCCGCCTATGTACTGCCTTCAAACACACCTGCTGAGACACTTATGTACACAACCTCGTAGTTTTGTATCGAAATGTACTACGTAAGTGCCAATAGGTCTACTGTTGTTTGTTCATCCTATGTGCTTCTTTATACATATACTTAATTATAAAACAGACAAAGGTTAAGAGGGATTTAACCGTTACCGGCTCGCGTATATAGACTGACCTAACTTGACCTAACTACAACCTTTACTGCAACTTCAGGCAAGTGGAGCACCAGGAAGGCTGAAGGGGAAGGAAAGGGAGGTGGGGGGAGGAGGGGAGGGGAGGTGCATGGAGCTTGAAGAGGATGCAACTATATGTAAGCATCTGTGCTCGGGCCGGCATAGACTGGGGCCCACCACTGCCTGCCTCCCTGCCTGCCTGCCTGCCTGCCTGCCACCCTCAACAAAGCACACCAACACCGCTACCAACAACCTCAACGTGGGCCAGGGAGAGGGAACGAGAGGGGGTGAAAGAGAGGGGGGAGGTAAAGAGAGGGGGGAGGTAAAGAGACGGGGAGGGAAAGAGAGGGTGGAGGTAAAGAGAGGGAGAGAGAATGAGTTAGGGGAGGGAAAGAGAGAGAGAGAGAGAGAGAGAGAGAGAGAGAGAGAGAGAGAGAGAGAGAGAGAGAGAGAGAGAGAGAGAGAGAGAGAGAGAGAGAGAGAGAGAGAGAGAGAGTGTGTGTGTGTGTGTGTGTGCATAGAAAGTCATTAATAATATAAATAAATGTATTGATTAAACATAATAATGATAACAATTATAATAATAATAATAATAATAATAATAATAATAATAATAATAATAATAACAATAACAATAAACAGGAAAACAACATCAAGAAGTAGAATAAGACCAAGAAAAGACAACAACAACAACAACAACAACAACAACAACCCAACAGTAGTCAGCCAGCCTATTAAGTCTATCTCATGTTTCTTGCACAACATTCAGCACACACACACAGTCAGGTACACCAAGAATACCACACAACAAAAGACACACTCTCACACCGAGGCACCAGCAGCAGCAGGAGGAGGAGGAGGAGGAGGAAGAGGAGGAGGAGGAGGAAGGAAGGGCGTTGCCATCACAATCACGGAACTGTTTCGCCCTACGGTTGCATGTTTACTGGCGAGACAAAAAATGTTCCCTACGCCTCAATGCTTCTTCCCTTTGCACGCCTTGAGACGAGAGGAATGACAAGTATAGCATTGCTTCAGCACTCACTACTTACTTAGACACCATTACTCTTTCTTGGTTAGGACTTAGCACCACTCAAGTTTCGGTTAGCGCGGCCTTGGAATGCATAAATGATGACAGGAAAAGCCTCTTAGTACCGCCTGATAAATCTTCAAGTGTTATTCTTCCGTGCTTTTTGATATCAATGTAGAATTTTACTTTATATACAGCAAACTAACTCACCAGCCCAATTGTCTTTTTGTGTCAATATTTCTACAAACATAATCTACCCATTGTGAATATTACGTGCACAAATGTAACCAATTATAGTAGCACGAAATAAAATGGTATGAAGTAGGCTACAGCACGGCCCGTCATTAGCTTGGGCACGTACAGTATGCGATGTATATAAATAACTATGGCTATAATCTGTCTGATCACTCACGACTGTTCGAACCAGTATCGGAACGGTTCACAAGACAACACTAGAGATCCAGGTGAACGAAGCAGACAATCGCTACAGGACTTCCACACCACCAAAACCACCACCACCACCACCTCCTCCTCCTCCTCCTCGGTCCAGCTCGTAACTGTCAAGCACTCCACCTCATTAAAGTTAAAGAGTTTACCTGACCTTCCTTCGAGTCCCGCTGCTCGAACCCAACCCAACACAATATTCATTATCCTTGCTAGTTTTCCATTTAAGTTAATATTATGCACTGAGAGGAGACCAGCATCTGAGAGAGAGAGAGAGAGAGAGAGAGAGAGAGAGAGAGAGAGAGAGAGAGAGAGAGAGAGAGAGAGAGAGAGAGAGAGAGAGAGAGAGAGAGAGAGAGAGAGAGTCATGCAGATACAGACAGACTAACCTTCACAGACATCACCTCCAGACATCACACTCCCAGCATTTCACTGTTCATCACTTCACTGTTCTTGATCTTGCTTTTATGATCATTACATTTTATTATTTATATATTTCGACACCAAGCACCGCCAAATTCAAACGGACTCACCAAAGCAGATCGAAAGTAATTGGTATATATTTTCTTCGTCTTTAACATCCATACAGAATAGGTTATAATGTGTGTATCAGTATTTTGTTTTCTCTTTCTTTGTCTTAGTCGTCTTAAATCCTCGACGTTTCATAGTTTTCTTTGTTTAGTGATATATGCACTTTGTTTCTTTTTGTTTAATATATAATTATTCAGTTTTAGTTGATCGATTATATTCTGGATCATCAGTTCGTATGTGTCTTAGTATTTTAACGTCACTGGTTGCGCTGGAATAAATAAAAAACAAAGTAAAATATATGTATAAATAAAATTAAAAAGTTTAGTAATATTAGATAAACACAGGAATTGTCTATTTTGTAAGTTCGAGTATATATTAATATCTTACGTCAATGATTTTTCGTTAATATACCAGTGCAATGTAATAAGATGCAACTGTGAATGCCACTACAAAAAATAACAATAAAAAACAAAACATACACGTGGATAACTTAATATCATATAGACAAATTGAGAAGATATGTTTTCTTTTCCTTATATTTCCTCAATGATAAATGCACGTGTTTATGAGCCATAGCAATAACACTCAATCGTCTCCTTTCTGTCATTAATTTCTAAGTAGTATGCACCAACACACAAACTATGTATAACGATTTTCTATCATACCAAGCTTCTGTATATCCCAATCTTGCGTATGAATTAGAAGAAGAAAAAAATATCACTGGATTTTCTATATGTACTAAGTTATATGATTACACAGAGCAGCACATAGGAACAACTAGTAACACACCAACCACACACTACCAACACACACTATTGACACACTCAAACAGACTTACACACACAACCCTGTACAGCATGGAGAGGAAATGTCGTACAGCAGGAGACACACACACACACACACACACACACCACATACACACACTCCCACACACTCAATATGTTCCAAGATAAGTAAGTAAGGATATGAAAAAGGTTGTTAATTTTTGTTCGAGTTGGTTTTGATGTATGGAGGTACGGGAGGAGTGTGGTGCATCGTAGGTCTGGCAGGAAAGGCATGGCGCAACAGTGTGATTCATCCTATAAACTATTACTTCAACGGCGGAAGTAACATTACAGGTATACAGTGTGTGGGTGTGGGTGTGTGGGTGTGTGTGGGTGTGTGTGTGTGTGTGTGTGTGGTCCATTGACACTACTTTCTTCACTAAACTAAGATCGTTGAAAAAATTATCCCTCTACTACTACTACTATCACTACTACTATTACTACTACTATTACTACTACAACAACTACTACTACTATGGCTATATCGTATCATTATTTTTTTTTCAACATCCGTGTTATTTAGATTAATATCGTGTTTCATCAATACTGTATTCTGTGGGCAGCCTTTTATCAGTTAGTATAGAAATGCGATTGTTCCTGCCGCGCCTGTCTATCAGTTACTGTCCCCACGCATGAGATCCAATCAGCTGTTCATTACTGTTACTTATCATCAGTGACGCCTGCTTCTCACCTCACACCTACTGTTCACACCCCTAGCCAACCTTGACCATGCAGCTACTTAAAGGTGTCTATTATACTTACTTTCCTAGCTATCTGTCTACCTACCTTCACACACACACACACACACACACACACACACACACACACACACACATACACACACACACACACACACACACACGTACGTTTTTTCATCCCCTTATTGATCTTCTGTGTGGTCCAAGCAATCAAAGGCTAGACTACTTGGCGACGAGCACTATGCGTGAACGGTAGAATCATACATGCACAGGCACCAGCTGGGCCTTCCTCCACGCACACCCACACACACACACACCCACACACACATACACATACATGCAGGTGTTGACTCACTCCTTTCATCACTTCCTTCCCAGGTGTACTTCCCACCACATCTGACATACAAATACCTCACGTAAATGTAGGTAAACTTAGGTAAACACACACTCCTCCTCCTCCTCCTTATCTCTCTTACGCGGCAGATAGACGAGTTCACTGATTTTGTTAATGTTTTTTTAATTTTTTTACTTATGTATCTGCTTGCCACGCCTCGGATATTGTCACAGCGTTTCCCAGCTGAGGCGGATTTCCCCCGTGGGTGAGAGTTTAAAGGGTTGCAGAAGGGCAGGGCAAGATATAAGTCACAATATAAATAAATCAACATGTTACTAGTTTTCAGAAATAGATTACTTGTTTATTTTCCTTATGGCGTTCTGTGAAATTGAAAATAATTATTATATTGATATGTTAATGATGATAACAACAACAACAACAACAACAACAGTAAAAAGTATTCCTTTCTTCACTCCTAACACTCAGCTTGACAAGAATGGCGTACACACATAACACATTCAACACTGCTGCATATCACTTTCAAAACCAACAAAGGTATTACTTCAAATCATCCCTCCACTACACCTGCCAACACTTGTAAGGAGGGAACACTACATCAACCTTCCCTTCGTAGCCAATGCACTGCAAAGGCTCATTATTGACATCCGGGAAGTAGGGTATTGACTAGTGGTGTATTCACCTTGACATAACTCTTAACATGGCCACCAGATGGAGGCTCGAGAGGTACAGTGAACATAACGTAAGAACATAACGTAAGGATATAACGTAAGGACATAACGTAAGGTAGCTTCTGTTCAGTATATAGTTTTAGTGCCTTCTGCTATCGCTATCCTTAAACATATTCAACGTTCTCTGTAAAGTTTGTGTAACCTTTGTACTTATAACAAGGTATCGTAGTCTGTTCCATTCATCCTTTATTCTGTTTGTTAGCTAGTTTCTGCCTATCTCGCTCTTCACACTTAGTATATTTAACTTAAAAACGCTTTGCTACCACTCATATATATTTTCTTTTGATGTATGGCGCTTGCTGTATTCACATTAACTTACTCACTCATTAATTTTAAGTCAAATATGGATACTACTACTACTACTACTACTACTACTACTACTACTACTACTACTACTACGTCTGATTGCCCTTCGAACTACTTAAAGCAATCAAGTAAAATTTTGAAATATCTTGGTTCGTTAATTACATTCTCATTTTGTATTATTCAAGATTTTTCTTTATCCAGGCCTGGTGACTATACTTCCTTCAGCTTATCTATTTATCTTTTTAAATATATTTGAGGTATGATTCATATTTCATTAATTTGTTAATAATAATAATAATAATGATAATAATAATAATGATAATAATGATAATAATAAGTAATAATAATAATAATAATAATAATAATAGTTATGATAATAACAACAATAATAATGATAACAATAATAATAAGAAAAAAGTATTAGTATCAATATTAGTATTAGTAGTAAAAGTAGCAGCAGCAGCAGCAAGCAGGGTGAAAGCAAACATGAACACAAATATAAAGAAGCAAAGTTTACATGGCATTCCGTCAAACCACGATCCACATAACAAAACAAAGTCAAACAAGATTGTCAAGTTGCCAAGCACGTCAGTTGTCATGCAAACGATTATGAAATTATTTGACAACTGTTCATTTTCAAGAGAGGTGACGTGAAGGTTTTGGGTGTACTGTACACCTGCCTGTTAGGTGTCATGCCTCTGTGTAGGAGACAGGCAGTCACGAATACAGTAAGAATAGTTCGGGTTTGGCTCCTTAACTTTACTAAAACATGGCAGCAGCAGCAACAACAACAACACCAACAACAAAAGTTTTAGTTACAATGTAAGTAAACGTGTTGCATAGTGAAGCAATAAAGCAGAGTGAATAGAGGCAGCGTGTTAGCATGAAGCTGGTTTGTGACATGCTTCATCTCACCTGAACAGCTTCATCATTGTAACACCAGGAGCAGCACCTGGTGGCAGGGCAAGCACACACTACCACGGAGTCTTCTGCCACGTTGATTGGGGCCTGGCATAAACATACAGGAACGTAATTTTTCTTTTAACACACACACACACACACACACACACACACACACGGTGTGTGTATGTGAGTCAGCGAGTCAATCTTCGCTGAGATCTTAAAGCACTTATCATCTCATAATCTTGCGTGGATTTCGAAAAAAGAGATTCATTAACTATTATCTAGCTTCCTTGAAACGATGTTGGTCATTCTTCTCGGCTTAAACCACCAATTGAAAGCCTTCTCATCTCAATGGGAATATTGTGACTCACGATGACATCAACACCCTAACATGTGATCCTATAATTTGTGTATAATGCATGAAGGTGGTGGCCTTGGCTTCAGTACGTCACATTCACACACTCAACCCTTCCATTACCACCTTCACACCTTACCAATAACTCTCCTTAATTAATGTACTAATAAGTTTTACCGTGAGCTTTGGACAGACTGATGAAATATTCGTTCATCAAAGTATTCATAATGTGTATTCAAGTAACAAAAGTTATACTTGTGTGCACAGATAAGATTATACGTTTGTATACAATTATTGATCAAATATTAGCAAAGCGTCAAACATTTTTTTTTTTTTTTTCATCCCAATAGTAATATAATGTCCATTTCCAAACTTATGTTCTAACATATTCTTGGCTGCAATTGAGAAGTGGCTTTGATTGGTAATGATAATCGTTGAGTGAGTTATTATAGATAATCATCAAGTTGATCTGAATATTCAATAAGACATTGCCAAACTTACCCACAGGTGTCCAGGGTTGCGTTGAGGGGTGGTGAGTGGCGACGCCTCTCAATGCTCACTAGAAAATGAGAACTTATCACAGTTTTCTCGGCAGATTCATTCCATATAAGATTAAACACTACAATGAATAAATAGATAAATATTCAAACTTCAAAGCCAGTTAGGGAAGGTTCCAGGCGATCAGTAATAATAGTTTGGTCACAATATCAAAAAGCACTGCACTGTTTCTTTTCAACAGTTGCTCCACTAAATGTAAACCGAACTGTCACACTACACAGGTGGTCTCGCTAAGGTTTACCAAGGAAGACGGAGTAACACACTTCGTTGGGGTTTACTTTGAGCCTCGAGACACTATTAGACCCAAAGCGGCAATCCGTACATGCAGTGCCGCAGGGCTACACCGGGAGGAGGCGGCAGCGGTGGGCGGTGACTGATATACGACTCTGTACCACTACACTCCATCCCCCCCCACCCCCGACCCATGCTCCATATTGCCATCCGCTCGGCACACATTTATTTACTTATATCCTCCTTTCTTGGTTTCCCTGCAGTGGTGTCAAGGGTTGGTGCCATGCAGGAGTGTTCTTCAGTTGTTTCAGTACATTGTTTCTTCTGTTGGTCCTATTCTTTGCAAATATGACACAAGTTTATAACTCTGAATCAGTGTCTCCCCCTCCGTTATCACCCTTACACATTGTTACTCAATAGCAGCAAGTGTGAAGGTTTTCTATCATTACTGTTTCCGGATATTTGGTTCACACAATGCATTATATTCAAACATGACGTGTGGTGCTTGTTAGGAGGAATGCAACAACCCGCTGCAACAGGCTTGTATACCATACATGGAACACTCAACACTATACTGATTGTGGAATAATCATCCACCCTATTTAGATTGATAGATACAAATGTCAATAAATATCTAATGAATAAATAAAAAATATATACAAAAATGATATTTCTAGTTTTATCTTTACTTTTTCTATAATCTTTTTTGTTTAACTAATACGAATAATAGTATACTTATTATTGAAGAAAAAATTAGATGGTAAATAAAAAGATAAACAAAACCTCAAAAAAACAATAATAATAATAAATGTTATACCTAGTAAACCTAGTAAACATACGTACTTAGAGACATCAACATTAAAAAATCAACAAATAATATAATTAAAAATGAATAATAATTAAATGGTTTTTTTTACTTTCCTATTTAAGATTCAAAAATAGTAAAATAAAATAAAAATAAAAAATAAAAAAAATACATACTACAATGAATAAAAGGAAAGGGGGAGGGAGAAACTTTTCCACTAATCTTACCCAAATACATCAACAGTAACCAAACAACGAAATAAAATTAGGTTATCAAAACAACAATTGTAGCGAATTCTACATTAAAATATCGTTCTTTAACATTTCAGTAACAGCAACAATATACACAAAATGAACAGTGACACAATATTACACAGTACAACAGAAGCGACCTTTTCTTAACTACACAACTACTTCATTACCAAGGCACAGCTTATCAACATACACTACTACTGCTAAACACTCCTTACACCGCCTCCACATCTCTGACACTTTCACTAACCTAACCTAACCTAACCTATAACCCTACTCTATGGTATTCAATCTACATACAAAGAACAATGGAAAGGAGTTCTGGAAGGTGTTAAATGCTTGAAAGAGTTTGATGAAGGAATGGAAGTAACTGTGATGGGGATGTGATTCTTAAAACAGGATGAAAATAAAGATCAAGTGATAAATAGGATGAATGAAAACTGTCATGGTTCAGTGGAGGTAAATACTGAGAGGAAACTGTTCTTAGCAACCACTTGTTTTAAATACAAGATGATTCAGACATAGATACAGGATGAACAAAGGATCAACCCCATTGACAGGATATATGAAATGATATTACAGTAAACAGAGACAGATAGATAGATACAGTTCACTTCTCATTAATCTTGCTCTTCTATTCCCAGCACATCATGTACCTTACTAGCTTCCACGTCCTTCTATAGCCTGTGTATTGTGTAAGTGATAATTAAGTACATAAAAGGTGCACTGTTGTGATGGGCAGCCTAAATAATGTAACAGAAGCATGTGAACAGAAGGAAAATAGATCATTTGTACTGTGGAAGAATACTAAGAAGCTAATGCTGAGTGCAAGTGAAGGAAAAAATAGATTGTCCCTGGCATTCCCTGAGGGAGGAATTCCACAAGAGAGTGAAGCATAAAGATATTAAACATTGCAACACAAATTAAACACAGAATACAGAAACTGAATGTTATATGTTGTTGCATCCTAATAATATGTACGTGCAATTGTGCATTAAAGCATGATATACATAAAAAGCAGTGTTTATAACATTCTAAGCATAGGTATGATTATATGTTTGCTGCTGAATATATGTTTGTATTTTCAATTATGGAAGTTGTGCAACTCTCCAACCCTTTCCTTGTTTGAGGTCAACACACTAACCATTAGTGAGCAAGGGAACGAGATGGATGAACATTTAGGAATGGTATCCAGCTGCATAAAGGTGATCCATTCTCTTCACACACAGCTAAATGCAACAAGGTCAACATTGTCTAGCTTCACAGACAGCCTCATGAAATCAACAAGCTTTAAATATAATTGAAGTAAGAAGTCAACCTATAAACAGCTTCATCATAATAAGTTGGTCCGGTATTACCTGTGTCCTATCTTGGATTCCTTGATCAGCTCTAATAGGCTTTGTTTGATTACAGGTGAACTTCATAAGAACCATTTTGAAAACATAAAATCACATCATAACTCTTAATCTTAAGATAAAAATGGTGATGAAAAACAATGAACTAACAAAAACAAAAGTAAGTGCATAATATGACAACCAAATCATCTCAAACATGCTGAAATGACTCACCATATCTGGATCGAGTAATCTTATCACATCACACTCAATGCCGTACACTCCTGGCTACTTCCAAGATTCCTTTGTTTATTACAAGCAGCCCAACACTATGAACTTGTTACGGGTTCCCCAATAGTAAGGTAAGGTAGAGGTGAAGCTATGACACTACAAGCACAGCCACCACCTTCACTAATTAACTATATCTATAGGATGGCCACTAACCCAGGAAAAGTTTGGTGGTATATTGTTCGTTGTCTCTACAAGGATTCCTCTTGCTTGATATTCATATGTTTAGCATTATTAAATAGAATACATAAATACATTTGATTTTCTTCCAGGCTTTCCAATTTGTCTACCACATGCCAATCCCTATACTTCTTACTACTGTATCCCTATTCTTCACTTTCTTTCTTTCCTGTTATGCTACAAAAGAATGCACTTCAAAACATCTTCAACTCCATGACGGATCTTTATCGCAGTCAATCATATGGAACGTGAGAATTTTGAAACACTGACAAACTATTCCAGCGTGTTGTAAGATGCAAACAAATACTTAGCAGTTGTCAAGAAACACAAGGCACAATCATTACCATTTGAGCTTGGACGAAATATTAAAGACTAAAGTGGATTTTCTTGGTCTGTTGCTTGCTGTATTCATCCACTGGGAATAAATTACTTCAGGAATTCTATATAAACTCCCTTCCAATAAACTGGGTTTTTTCTTGGAAGTCTGCAATGCACTAAATAAAATCTGAGAAGTGAACAGAAAATCACATGTATTGATTATTGATATACCTGACTTATATCCCCTTTAAAGGCGGGTAGCCAAGACAAAGCATCTACATAAGGTTGAGGGAGAGTTTAATCTGCTTTCCCTCTTCATGCCTCGCCTCATGGTAGGATGAAACATACAGAGAATGGAATGGAGTCCCTGCAGGAAATAGAGTATCAGTATTCTTCCAACGTGACTGATGTACACTAGGCCAGCTCACCCTAGCATAGGGAACACTATTCTATGAGTAACATATAAAACAAAGTACCAAACTAAACTCTTCTACAAACTTACACAATTACAAAACTTCAAGTTCCAATATTATGTCAATGAACCAGTTTAATCATATTTTTTCAAACAATATATATACAGAATCATTTGAAATTTAAATATTCAGAATCATACATATTTCTGTTAAATAACTTAAGTAAGGGATAAAAAGGTCACCAAGTTGACCATATATCACAGTGATCACATCATAAATAGCCACAACATTGTGTGCTTATTTATACATACTTGCATCCCAAACACCTGCCTTGCCATTACACTACTTTGTTGTCTGTAGTAATACCATGGCAAGAAATTGTTCCATCAAAATTATATTATTAAAAGTGTTGTCTGTCTGTCATCAATGAGGTTGAATTTGGGAATAAAACCAACACCATTCAATGTAAGACGGTTGAGTATCTGGACAATAAAATTACAATAGTTCTGATTATCAAAAGCTATGTGAAAAACTATACTGGAAGATAAATCATGTATCTGGCACGCTGATATGTGGTGTGGCTGTGTCCATTCTGCCTGGAAACTGCATGTGTTCTATGAGCACCACAGTCACAGTCTGTTGTCTCCTCCAATGCATTTGATGCGGTATTACTGCATACATGGGTGGCTCTAAAGATAATATTGTCTAGCATACAACACAGGGTAGAGAGTATAACTTGAAAAATAGCAGAACGACCACACAATAAAACTGGTCATATTGCTACTTATTTACAGATATTTCAAATAGTACATCTCTTATACTGTATGTATGTTTCTTTCCACTACTACCTCTCAATTTTCATGTAAATAATACTACAAAAATGTATTGCATCCCAACAGTGTGATCAGCACCAGGACTACCTCATGCAACCTTCTCATTACTGTACCTCCATTGCAGGTACTATTGCACAGACGGATGTTTCCAGGAGCAAATAGCACAGCACAGACTCCCATTTTAACTAGGAATCATCCTCTTTCACCTGCAACATTTATCAAACTCTCATCCATTCTCTCCAGCTGCCCAAACCATCTCAGAGCTTTGTGTCTCATCATCTCCACAAGTCATTCTTTCTCCCTTACTACACATGACAAACCTTTCATAAACATTTACATTACTTTTATAATTCATTCTGCTCATACCACAAACCTCACAAATTTAAATAACTTATTTCCACCAATTGAATCCATGAAATGTTAAACCATGCAGCCGTGTGAACTAACGTGATTGGATAATGTATCGTATCAATTCATATACGCACATGTTTTTCTTTCTTGTACTTTAAATATTTTAAAAGATTTTAACTGTCTTATCTCAGCCTTATTACTACTGTCTTATTGTCCTTAATTATATTACACCATTTGTATACCAAACTCTGTATTATGCTATTTTGTTCATTTTCATAATACTGACTTTCAGTTTAATTACTGTTGCTTCTTGCTATAGACAATAAAATGTATACTTTCAGTTATCTTTCAACAGTTTTCACAATCATTCTCTCTTTGCATCTTCACCTTGCACAACACAATAATGATTTAACAAAAATATCCACACATACCACCAACATTACATCACTAAAATACAACTACAGTAAAGTCTTAAGTTTTGCGCTTAGTACTGTATGGTCACTGGTAAACTTGATTATCACAAAAGTATTAAATCAAATGGGGAAAATGATAATCAATTCCAAAACCCCTTAAACTAACATATCTGAATAATGAAAAAAAATTTAAATTGCCACGTGACTAAATTTCGGAGGCAAGAAACAAATTTAAAAAAAAATATTCTATCCAAGCTTAAAATTTTCTTAGATTTTGTTGTGAGTTCAATTATTAAACAGAACACCTGGATTTGAAAGATTTGGTAGTTTGGAGTGGAATCTCAATCCACAAACTATAACTTTGTTACACTTATGAGTTTACTAAATATTGAACACTGTTATCACTGGATTGGATCTTAAACACTACACACCATTATAAACCATTGGCCTCCACCGCTTTCTTCTGTTCACTTGCACTTTTAGGTGGTAAGTTGGGATTATTAGCAGGAAGATCAGCATTATTTTGTTCTTTGGCAGCAGCAAGAATCTTATCAGCACCCTTGCTAAGTAAATGTTTGGCTAAGGACACGCCCAGCCCGTGAGCCTGACTCATGAAGTGGTCGAGGCCGTCAAGTGATGCCACTCCACTGTACGTGGTGGACACTTTAGCCACTTTAGCCGGCTGCTCGGATGGGTCTGAAGAGGAGTCAGGTTCAGCCAGCGGGGTGGACATGGTGTGGCGCAGCTCCTCACTGCCATCCAGGCTCCACACACCACCCTTCAGGTCCAGCTGATCCTCTGTCACCTGGGGGAGGAAGGAGCAGCTAAGTGCAAAGGTAGTTTCATCCTGACTCGCCTCTGACATATAAAGCAAAGGCAGATCAAGGAAGTTATATTGTTGGTATTGTTATCATTTCCATACATGAGAAGCATCAGGTTGGCTTAACTGCACTTTGTAGCCAAAGCTAGAATCTAAAGTTTAGAAAGCAACAGTTGAAAAAAAATTAATGAGAATATAGGGTTATGACTATGTGCAAGGCTGCAATGGTGCCTTCATTGGAATGTTTTGTTCCTTCCCTTCAATAACTTAAAATACCAAGAGGAGTTTGAAGAAATCATTGAAATACAGCCTGAACTTGTCTTTCAAATTTCCTTTTTTGTTTAATGGGTGGAAATAATGGACTTTTAATTTTCAATGCATGCACGCATGCATGCATGCACACACACACACAAAAAAAAATCATATATAAATAAATAAACAAATAAATGTGTTATCACCTTGGCATGAACAGCCACAGGAGCTGAGCAGCCTCCCTCCAGGGTGCGCATGAGTGCCCGCTCCGCCACAGTGGCTATAACAGTGTTGCGGTGACTGAGTGGGGAGAGCAGAGCCAGGGTGTTGGAGTCATCCTCACGACACTCCACACCCAAGGCTCCCTGACCCACCGCATACATGCACGTGTCTTCCTCAAGGTACTGAAAGGGGTCAATGGAATCATACCAAATGTAACATACCACTGAATTGACAAACTAGAAAAATATGTATACAAACAACCAAACAAATCCTTGAGGTGGTGACAAGCAGTAGTTGGCTGCCACTTGGACATGATCACCGGAGACAACATCAACAACACAAGGAGGAATACAGAAAAAAATGAAAGAGGAACAATTAAATAAGCACACTAGAGCTAATTGCCATAAACATTGAAGAGTAATCTATACTACAACTACCATTACTACTGGTGCACCCTTTCCTGCCCCACCTGTGATATCTTGTCCTGCCAGCCCATCCTCAGCACCCCGGCAGCAGCCAGGATGAGCGCATCATACATGTCCCCTTCCTCAAGCTTCCTCAACCTGGTGTTTAGGTTTCCCCGCACACTTTCAAACGTCAAGTCAGGAAACTTTCGCTTCAGCTGGGCAGCTCGACGCACTGAGCTTGTACCTGCAGGAAACACAAGATGGTATAGAGTTATTTAATAAAGGAACATGTCTGCTACTACTTCTTATCTAATCTATTCTAATGCTTCATCCCCATACACTCTAATCCTATAACTCTCCTTTCCTACTTCTCTCTCTTTTTTTTATATATTTTATAAGTTATGGTTTGGTACAATGAAGAGTGGTTGACCCCGGAGACCCACCAATGACGGATCCTTTTGGGAGTGTAGCGAGTGATGCTTCAGTGTGTTTGGGATGCATGATGACAGCATCCCTCGGGTCTTCACGCTCACACACCGCACCAACCACCATCCCCTCGGGCAAGGTGGTGGGAAGGTCCTGAAATAAGGGTGTGTTTACAGAAAGATACATAAAAGGATTTGACATGAGCGCATCTTGCTGATAAATGTATTAAATAATGTATATCTTAATGATGAATGAATTTCCAAAGTATGGCTATCATTATTAATCAACTAATAGGAAAAAAATAATAATAATTTAAGAAAAGTGCATATTCTGAGTTACAAAAGCATAGTTAGATTCCTGAACAGATTGTATCACTTCCTCTTGTCCCACTATAACGTGTCTTGTATATATTTATAGAATGCAAAGTCATTCAATTAAATTCAAGTCACAAACTCATGGTGAGATTTTTTTGTCAGAATAAAATTTTTCCATTATGATTTTTTGTCCCAATATAATGATCAATTCTTTTACCTTTAGACTTTAAGTTGTAGTGTGTGTGTGTGTGTGTGTGTGTGTGTGTGTGTGTGTGTGTGTGTGTGTGTGTGTGTGTGTGTGTGAAATAACTAACCTTAAGAGAGTGTACAACAATGTCAACACGCTTGTCCTCTAAGGCTACTTCCAGCTCCTTAGTGAAGAGACTTTTGCTGCCAATCTTGGAGAGTGCAACATTGAGGATCTTGTCACCGTGGGTCTTCATTGTAACTGTCAACGATAACATAACATATTAAGTCAAAACAAAATTACCACATAACATAATAATAATATAATATAACAATGTCAGATATATTAAGCCACATGGAGGTAATAACTCATTAAAAGTGTTCTCTATATTCAGGTTGCAAAGATTTTTCTCTATAATATTATTTTATATACACCAAGCTTTACTTTTCTTGATAAAGTTTCTATAAAAAGACTATTCTTAATTCTCTTATTACACAACTGCATGAGTCTCCATACAGGAAAAAACATATTGTATTTCCACGTTATATTAGCTAGATGAATGTTAGCTATAAAAAAAAATTATATAAAATAAATAAATAAATAATAATAAATAAATAAATAAATAAAAAAGGACACAATATTATGCTGCTACCACACTGAGGAAGAGCATTAGAAGGTAGGTATGTGTATCACGTCCTTGCAGAAAGTGTAGTCATCCCATGCGGCAGGAATCACCATGACAATTCAGTGCACAACTAGGCTACGCTGGCTTAAGTTTGTGTTCTAGGAGCGTATCGCCGGGAGGGGGGGGGAGAGGGGGAGGATGGGAGGGAGGGAGGGGGAGAGGGGGGAGAGGGAGAGAGGGAGAGAGAGAGAGAGAGAGAGAGAGAGAGAGAGAGAGAGAGAGAGAGAGAGAGAGAGAGAGAGAGAGAGAGAGAGAGAGAGAGAGAGAGAGAGAGAGAGAGAGAGAGAGAGAGAGAGAGATAACATTGATGTGCTACTCACTGATTTCAAAGTTAAGATGCGGGTGAGCCTTCTGCAGGCCATCCCTCACCACGTAGGTCTGCTTCAGGGCCAGCTGCAACACAAACAATACAGTACAAAGTTACATACACGAACTTCAAATGAAACAGCAAAGAAGTAGTACATGCAAATAACATGAAATTCTGCACAAAGCTGAAAATAGTTATTATCTTTTCCACAGTATTCTTGATTATATATCATTAGTAAAGCCTGTGTTATCGTAAGTAATTATAAAGAGTGTACGTAGTATGTATTAAATGATTATCCATATAAAAAAGGGTTCCAGATGACACATTACCAATATCTTCTTTATTTGCAGACAGTTAAATAAAAAATTAAGAAACTGAAGTGACCATGTGCTGCACTAATATACACATACTCTTTCCTCTTCTATGTATGTGTACATACAACTGTATACATATACAAAAGTACTTCACACTTCATTCACAAACAATTTGATACATAATGATTTTAAAAAACTTTGAAGGAACTTTCCAACACATGAAAATTTGAGCATTAAATCATTACACATTTGTACTTGTAAAACAGAAAGCCATACATGCATTTTTTTCCCGTCTGACAAAAGCATAAATATATGGTAAACTGTACAGTTTAACCTATCCAATCCCTCCCCTGCAGCTGCTGAACACTACTGCACCGGAGCCAGCCCAGGGAGGCAATTTTAGCCACACACACACACCAAACAGACGTGTGTGTGTCTCCAAAGTGATGAGGACCCAATTATATCAATAGTCAGGTGTTAACTTAATTGTCCGGATAATTATAACATTACTAGTTCACCGCCAGCTGTGCTCTCACTCTCCCTCTGGTACTTTCTATGTTCTGTTACTAGTGTTCCAAGAATATTGAACTCACCTCGCTCTCTCGTGATCCAATCTTCATAGTTGTTGCTTTTGAGTTGGTGTTATCCTTTTCAGCCATTGTCTCGCCTACAAGTGTTACTCTGTCTTCACTAACAACAACACGACACCGTTTCACGATACACTTGCCAGGCTCACTAACCCCGCCGGTGTTTCTCTTGATCTTGATGTCACACCTCACTTGCTTGTGACTTTTATACGAGACAGTTATAAAGATTGTTCAGCTTCATTATTATTATTACTATCAATTATTTTACTACTGTTATTATCGTTATTCTCGTTATTATTTTATTGTTTAATAGTGGTGTAATTATTCTGTTTTATTGTATTGTAAAACCTGGCCTCAACTATTTACACTTTATTTAAATCAATCAGTTTATGCCATCTCATTTACATTAAAATTATAATTCAATAATAACACTAGTAATTCTTTATCATTTGGTAATGTAGGTGACCACAGTAATGTCAAGCAAAGGTTTTTTTTTTATCTAACTTTCTTACCATGACGTGGCTTATAAAAAAATATCATGAAATTCAGAGAACCCATTCAAGGAAAAATACACGAACTTTTGAATTGTTTAATGAAAACACATTTTTGATTGTACATACAAAACATTAAAAATTAAATAATGGAATATCAGAATAATGTCTTATATTAGAATGATAAATAATCTACTATTCTACTTTCAATCATAATTACCAAGAATAGTAGATACATGCTTCTCACCTCAAGAATGGTGACTGCTCCAATATCTTGACACTGACTTCTTGCCTCTTTCTAAAGCTTGTAAGTCTATATATAGTCAATGGGAAGTTCCTTAACCATCTATTTGTTCACAATCTGTTATAGTATTTGATCAACATTATGGATTCTGTGAACATTTATCCAGGTGAATCCAGGTCATTTTTCAAGAAAACCTTTCTCATTACCTTACATCAAAACCAGTCTGTAGTCTGGCAGAAATACTTTTATTCAACCTTCCCACTGTACAGCCGTCATCTTAACAGAAATAGCTGCTTTGCAATACCTTTGGGTCTGTGCAGCAAAGTTACAGATCCAGTCAATTAAATCCTCCATCCAAATCAGTGAAAACAATTTATCTATAACAGCCGAGACGTCACACACATTAATGTACTCCTCTCCCTTAGCTTGAAGGCCACTCGATGACTATAGATCAATCTCACCGTCCCCACTACACAGGGATTATTTTCATGTTAAGGCTCCTGCCACTCCACACCCTAACGCACCCTTGGTCTTTCAGGACAGTCATGTTTAGAAGCATTTTGCACTAAATTTAAGCAAACATATTCAATGACAAACAATATCATGCAGTAGCAGAAGGCAGATTTTTGTACCATTTAATTTATTTGTTATATATTACAGTGTGTTACAGGCACCATCCTAACTTTGAGCTGTTGTAGATAGGATTTAGTGTGGCTGTACATAACTCCTACTACCCATTACACTATTGCACCTTAGGTATACCCAGTCACCACACAAACAATGCAATCAATACCCACAACATATCTTAACCATTGGGAGGTCACACCGAAGAGATGTAACATTTTTCTCATAGATTCAATATGACCCTATATAGTGTAATATTTTGGCACATCTAAT
This sequence comes from Metacarcinus magister, assembly GCA_029783475.1. NCBI lineage: Eukaryota > Metazoa > Arthropoda > Malacostraca > Decapoda > Cancridae > Metacarcinus > Metacarcinus magister. Next base: position 3,850,814 of record JAPQNM010000049.1, read on the forward strand.
GGAGTTGCCAGATTCCTTCCACAGTGATAGCATAGTCAGCAACACATGACAAGTTAATATGAAGACTTTATGAAATTAAATAGATTTCAGAACATTTTAAATCCAATGATCATGTCAGGTGTCAAAAAGAAGAAAAAAATTAACCTATTTATTTCCGTAAAATTACAATACAACTTGACAATGAAAAACAAACCTATAATAAAATCTCATCCACGCCCATCAGGAATGTGACAGCCTATCCCTTGTTCTTCTTGGGGGGCCGGTACACACCCACCACCACCGCATGGTCCCTCTCGTACGGCTCCAACGTCAATTGTTCCTGGGGCTTGAGGAGGTCATTCTGCAGCTTCTTGATCTCCTCGGCAAACACGGCCTCAGCTGGTGCAGTGGAATCAATACAATTTGCCTTGATGGAGATGATGTAGTGACCGCCGACCTTGAGAAAGTGTTGTGCATTGAGTGCCACAATACGTGCCTGATCCGGCTGTGCCACGTCAGCAAAGATAGTGTCCACCATGCCACACACCATGCGGTACTTGTGGGGGTGGCGCGCGTCCTCCACAATGGGCACCACGTTGGTCCGCTTCTTGGCCATGTTTACCAAGTCACGGCCAGACCGCAGGGAGAACTCAACGGCATACACCACACCTTCCTGTAACAATGATAGTCACCTCTATTAGTACTTCTAGAATGCAGGATATGATGTGATATGATAGAGTTGGGTAAATAACAGAGTATGGTTAGAGGCAAGCAGTGGGTTTCAGTTGTAGTTAATATAATGATGAGGTGTCTGCATACACGCACATTAGATCCTTCCTTAACTAGATTTACTCAAACTTCACAACAACTCACGGGACCAATGACGTCAGACACGTGTGATACGGTAGTGCCGTTCGCTGCCCCGAGGTAGAGTACTTTGCAGCCTGGTGGCATGTAGATATTGCCTACACCACCCACAATGGCAGCGGCCAGCTTGGACCGGAAGGGATTCCACACACGGTACTCAATCTTCTCAGTTCCTTCCTGAAAAAAATGGAATATATATTTTTTCTCACATGCAATATTCCTTTCATTAAATTTCTAATGCAATACATCTCATTAAGGAAGTTTTATTACCCAGTGTTAAAGTGGAATGTGAGTAAATGTGTCACACAAGTAAGTGGTATTAATACAAGGAAAGACAGCATGGAAACTTTGAATCTATTAAGAGGCTAAGAGTGTGGGATGACAGTGTAGAGGCAGCATGTTGAGCAAGATATGTGTAGTGTATATCAGTTTTGAAAGAGTTACAGGAACCACTGGGGTGATCAGCCACTGTATGCAAGTATCATAACAACTTAATACAACTAATACCTTAATGGCTGGTATCTATTGCTTACTTACTGATATAACAACACAAATAACAAAATACATAATTGATAATGGTCACTAAGCTAGTCTTGTCACTGATTAAAACTCATCATTAGAGGTGTAAGGACATCCCATCACTCACCTCAACACTCATCCTCTTCTCCCCGTAGACACTCTCTCCCACCACCATGTTCTTGGTAGCCAGGACGTCCTCCTTCCCACGTGCAATGAACACTCCCTCGTGGCGGTGAGGCTCAATCATCACCTTGTTGCCGCCCCTGAAGCCTCCTGGTCAATGATACACCAGAGTCAACATTGGTAAACATAGGAACAAGAATGATATCACTCTCTAAGCCTCTTCAGTGACACTTGAAGGTTAATATTGGTGGGGAAGGATATATGATGCTAATCCTTGAGCCCTCTAAGAGACAACACAAGTAACATTTAGGTCATACTAGCAGATAATAAATTGGGTAACATATGTATAGTCTGTCTTTGGGACTAAACAGGCATAAAAGAATAAGTTACACAAATAAGATTAGGATTTAGATCAATGTTATTCTTTACAGCACTTTTTTTTTTTTTTGTATCTCAGTGAACATATTTTGTCACTTAAAAACTCAACATTATCTTAAGTCATACATTAGGAATTTTATGATAACATTCCTTGTACATAAATCCTTATCCATAAGAATTATAACAAGGAAATGAGCAAAAAAAAATGTTCCTATGCAAATTGTTTTGACTTCAGTTTATTATTACACATTAATGCAAAGATCAGTGAAAAAAGTAGTTTGTACAGATACTGATGGTGAGTGTAAACATATATTTAACATCTGATGATGATATAAGATAACATTTAACTACAACACAGACTGTGACGAACACTAAAATAATACAACTACTTGCAAACTGTCTCTCTTCACAGGCTGGTCTTACCTCTGCCTCCCCTGCCGCCACCACCACCACGCCCCCTGAAGCCACCCCCTCGGTCACCCCCTCGACCACGCGGTGTGAAGCCTCCTCCTCGACCTCTGGGGGAGAAGCCTCTGTCTCCTCCACCACCACGGAAACCTCCACGGCCTCCTCCTCCTCCTCCTCTGCCGCCCCTATCTCCACCTCGGCTACCACGGAAACCTCCACCGCCCCGAGGGGAGAAATCTGAAAGAAATAGAAAAGAATAAGTTAGTGTCAGATGGACATAAGGTAATTAGTCAATGGCTTACTGACTTACTTGGTTATGTTAAGAGGTCAATGCCTGACAGCCGTAGTGGTCCACTGCTGCTCCTGAAACCTGCATCTGTGTGTTTTGTGCATCTGGTCTGGTATTGAGTGTGTTGCCGCTGTGCAGTGTTCTGTATCCTGGCACTGGTGGTTCATCCGGTAATTGACTCAGGACTTTATCCAACCACGACTTGAACTTGTCTACAGAGCAGCCTGTGAGGTCCCTTACTTCTCTCGGAAGGCAGTTCAATATTATGGGACCTTTGTAGCTTAGGCTTGACATGAGGACAGATTTTATTTTTGCAGTTGCCTTTGTTGGTGCGACCCTTTCTCTGGTTGAATTGTGGTGTTAGTGTGTGTAAGTGGGAGGGGTTTTGCACGAGCTGCTCCAGTATTTTCCATGTATATATGGCTGTGTATCTCTCCGTCGTTGTTGGGAATAGAGGCCTACGTGCTTCAGTCTATCCCAGTAGTGTAGGTGTAGCCTTCTTGGGGCTTACAATTATATGTATATACAATATAAGTTTGACCAAAAAATAAATTTTAACATCAGAGAGGAAAAAAATCCTTAGTACTGAGGTGGACTCAACCTGAATCTTGTCCAAAGTCAAAATTGTTACCTCGGCTGGAACATACACAAGTCATGCATGATTTAAGAATATAATTACGGACATAGTAAATCTGCAGAACAATGCTTCCAAACCAATCAGAATAATTTTTATTGTAGTACACAAGATACTTACTGTACTCAACATGTGTGAAGGTTTTAGTGAGCGGTCACTTCCTTACTTAACATGTACTGTTTCATTTGCAAGTACACACACCTGACAATTAGAGTTAGGTTAGGTTGGGGGGGGGGGTTCAGAAAGCCGTAGCCCCCCAGGTTATTTCAGTTCAGGCTAGGTGTCGTTGGGAGGATCAGGTTAGGTTAGGTCGGGGAGCATCAGTGGGAGGTGGGGGGCGTAGCCCCCCCGGTCAGTTTTGTTTAGGCGACCGCTCATTAAAACCCTCCCAAATGTTCAGTAAAGTAAGTACAAAATTATTCTGATCGGTTTGTAGGCTTAGTTGTGCAGATTTACCACGGACATTACTACACATTGCGGTGGCTGCGGCCCCGCACACTGGCCGACACCTGCTGTGAGCGGGGCAGGCCTGGGTTAAAAGGTTAGCTCAGTTGTGATGTTGGCGGAATTATAACAATAAAGAAGTGATCAATAACAGGTGACCTAAATATAATATACCCTACCTGGGAACAACCTTCAATAACATAGCATAGCGGCCCGTACGTGCACATATTCTAACCATTATAACATCGATCTAAACACATACCCAGACACACATCACTCTTATAACGAGAGAATACTTATACATATATCCACATGAGAGAGTACACGTACCTGGCCAGCCCATGTTGAGAGGTAGAGTTAATATAATATAGAAGGTCCAACAACCACGTGCGCCGCCTTGCCTCGCCTCACCACGTGTAAACAAGACGCACAAACACTAACTCATTTCTCATATATGATGCTAATACTCAATATAAACTCATATTATTGTGTTATAAATGCGTTTAGATATATATGATGGCACAGATGGGGTTTTTATGTGTAATTAAGTAATGTTGTGTTAGTCTGGTAAATAGGTCCCCTGTGCTCTGATGAAGACTGGTATGGCGCGAGTTTTAAAGTTTTATCAGTGGTAGGATTTAAAAAAAATTATTATAGGTCGTAATACAGTGCAAATTAAGGGGTTGATAAGTAGAGTGGCTTAGAAAGTGTGGGAAGAAATCATGGAGAGGAATAAGAGACAAGAATTATACCTTACTTATTAATATTCTTGGATTTTGAGAGGACAACTTGTAAGAATAAGGTAAAAATTAGGTAAGAACAATTGGGTAACAGCAATCACCTGTGTTAGAGATAAACCTACCACTCTAAAACATCATTACAAAACTGTTGAATAAATGATAAACTTGAGTAGCTTGTATATGAAATTCTTCCATTCAAAAAGTATACAAACAAAATCACGATACGAAACCTTTCTCTCGGTGGCTTTACTACATAACTTAGCTTCTCAAACACTGTACACTGTCAGGTAGGCGTGTTGTGATGAGATTTTCTAATATATTCAACCTGTCCCTGGTAGTATGATGAAAAGGAAGACAATGTTTAGTTGATATTCATTCAGCACGTATTACACGAAGGCCGTTTAAATGGCAGTGAAGGAAAGAATCAGTGTGTGTAAGACTGATAAGCATTACGATGGAAATGCATACTTATATCCTAAAAGTGAGTGTATACTGAACTGATAAAACTGAACACCTTAGACGAGTACAGTTATTTGTACAGTGATAATACATACAATGGGATTAAGGCAGAATAATGCATACGTACATTTGGTAGTTGAAGTGAATAAAAATCGATAGTAGAAGCTAAATAAAGGTAATACATTCAATTAATAACAACACAATTCATAATACTGAGTAAATTCTAATAATTCGTAATTATATAGCTTACCCTCCTACTGTAAGGCTAACAATCAAAGTAATGTGAGGTTAGGTTACATTTAGGACAACTCATTATCACTAAGGTTCAGACAGGTGCCTCAACGCAAACTGATATATAGATAAAAAGAAGAAAAATTAATAGACCAGTATCACCGATGAGCGATACTGTATGAACATATATATATATATATATATATATATATATATATATATATATATATATATATATATATATGCATGAGTTTACCCTCCCAGATTTACCTGTGGGCAGCACTATACATATAGCAAGGCAACGACCCACGTCATTCCCACAAAGATGGCAATAAACACACACACACACACACACACACACACACACACACACACACACACACACACACACACACACACACACACACACACACACATCACAAACTCAGAGTGAGGTGGGATTCGCAGTCAGACTGACACCCAGTCGTGATCATAGCTTGTCAGTAGGCGGCGGTGCACGCTCTGCTCTGCTCTGCTCTGCTCTGCTCTGCTCTGCTCCCCTTGATCGCACACTGGTCCTATACGTGTTTACAGTGTTTTAACCTGCAGTGCTGTGTGTATGTGTGTGTGTGTGTAGGTGTGGCAAGGTTATACACCATCGTATTGTTTGGGTAGGTACAGCGTACAGTGTACAGTGTACTGTGCTTCATGTTCCACTGTATCGTTACACTGTTCCACTGTATCATTATGACAACACTCATTCAGACTGTCACCAATCACAGTGAAATAAAACACATTTCCGTTTCACCTCCAAGTGTCAGTACATTTATATTTATTGAATAGAATGAGTGAGGCAGCACAGACCGTGCCCGTGCTGCCTCATCTGTGCTGCACGGGGTCCTGTGTGGCCTCAGAGGTTCAGTGTTAGGGTAGGGGTGGCATATATATACACCCTGAAAACGATATATATATACACCTAGAGATAGATAAACAGGAGAATAGAGAGAGAGAGAGAGAGAGAGAGAGAGAGAGAGAGAGAGAGAGAGAGAGAGAGAGAGAGAGAGAGAGAGAGAGAGAGAGAGAGCGAGAGAGAGCGCGAGAGAGAGCGAGAGAGAGCGAGAGAGAGAGAGAGAGAAATGTGATAACTTTTTTCTTGTGCCCTTTACTGTATTATTTATTACGTAATGATTTCCTAGGCTTGGAAAAGGTTGGGGATCATTGGTCTATGTCATCACCACACCAGCGAGAGATAGATAGATAGATAGATAGATAGATAGAGAGAGAGAGAGAGAGAGAGAGAGAGAGAGAGAGAGAGAGAGAGAGAGAGAGAGAGAGAGAGAGAGAGAGAGAGAGAGAGAGAGAGAGAGAGAGAAAGAGAAAGAGAAAGAGAAAGAGAAAGAGAGAGAGAGAGAGAGAGAGAGAGAGAGAGAGAGAGAGAGAGAGAGAGAGAGAGAGAGAGAGAGAGAGAGAGAGAGAGAGAGTGAGAGAGAGCGTGTGAGATGTAAGGACATGTTACTGCATCATACGGAGGAAACAAGAAGATAAGAGCGCATTACTAATTTCGTATTTAAAGGTTGAGTTCATTTGATTTGCTTTATTTTTTACTTATGGCGACTTAAAGAATGATGAGGAGGAGGAGGAGGAGGAGGAGGAGGAAGAGGAGGAGGAGGAGGTGGTGGATAAGGATGACAATTACGAAGAAGAAGAGGAGGAGGAAATCAAGAGAAGGATGGAATGAATGAAAATGAAGGTAATGGTGATAATGATTAGGAAGAGAAGAAGAAGAAGAAGAAGAAGAAGGAGGAGGAGGTGGAAGAGGATGGGTGAATATGAATTAATATGATGGTGATGATGAGGAGGAAGAGAAGAAGGAGGTCAAGGAGGAGTACAAAGGAAGAACAGACAGTAACAGACCTACCGAGGCTGTCCATGTGAAAAGGAGGAGGAGGAGGAGGAGGAGGAGGAGGAGGAGGAGGAGGAGGAGGAGGAGGACGAAAAGAAAGATAGGTGTAGGAGTATAGTTATCTAAATTATGAGTCTGTTATCTAATCTTGTGACACAGATGCAGCTCACCATATTTTACTCCCTGTGTGAAGCGAGTGTACTGAGGAAGCAGGAGGAGGAGGAGGAGGAGGAGGAAGAAGAAGAAGAGGAGGAGGAGGAGGATTAAGGTGAGGAAAAAGATAAGAAGAATGAACATTGACATAATAGTGATAATGATGATGAATAGGAGATAAGGAGAAGGAGAAGGAGAAGGAGAAGGGAGAGAAGGAGTAAGCAAAATAATATAATAAAATAGAAATAAATTGATATAGTGATGAAGATGATGAGGAAGACAAAAGAAGAGAACAAGGGGAGGGAGGATGTGAAGAAAGGAAGGATCGAGGAGTAGGAGGGGATGGAGGAGGAGGAGGAGGACGAATCATCATTATTTGTACTAATATATCATGTCTTGCCATCAGTAAGAGCTACAAGATACCCTTCCACAGTCACTCGTCACCTTTCAGACTCGTAATCACTCTATATTATCACTTTGTTGTCAACCCCAGCTGCCTTCTTCACTAGTGTGTACCCTTATCATTCACTTCATGCTACCTCTTCTTCTTCGTCATATTCTTCACCAATCTATTATCATTATTTATCTTTCTTCCTCTTTTTTCGTTTTTTTTTTTTATGTATTTATTAATCAACAGTAACATTAAACATTGGAATGAATCTCTAACTAGCTATTAATGGGAATAACAAGACGTGAATCATATATAAAACATAAAACTATTAGTAGCAATCTCAGTCGTATCTTTGAAGTATAAAATTGATGTTTAATATAAAGACACACATGTGAGTCATTTTCTTTTGTTAAAATTGAGGTGAACATAAGATAAATCATTTAATCACTTTTGAACTACGTATAGGGTCCATTTGGTATATATGAATTCAATTGTTTTTTTTCTTTTATCTTTTTTAATTGTATGTGAATCACTGTTACTATCATCACCACTATCATGCTGGCAGTTCACTCGGTCATAATGTGAAGTGAAGTGTTCCTCTGAGATCATTCTGCTATCTGCATCCCGGCTGTTGACCTGCTATACCTAACACAGAAAGGAACACTAATTATCATACCCGTGTGTTACTAAGGTGCCACACTCTTCTCTTTCATAGTATTATTGATGGGAAACAAATGACGAACAACAAAGAAAGAAGAAGAACGTTGATTAATGAGAGAGAAAAAAAAACTGCTTCTTATTTTAATTTGTTTTTTGACTCAATGGAAAATGTGGTCCTAAATTGTGTAGGTTTTTTTAATGGGGTATGAAATATGTATATCTATGATTTTATCTATTTATCTATGTATCTATTTATATGTCTGTATAGCTGTCTTTCTATAACCAGAAATTAAATCAAAATGGATTTGTCTATATTTCGGAATTTTAGCTTACGTTACATTAATTATTTATACAGTTCCTACATTTTCTGTAAGACTTTTTCTGTTGTTTTGTTTTATTCATAGTAGTAATATAAGGATCACTACTTGTTATGTATGCCTTGTTCATTCTTTCATTGTTATCTTAGTTTTGTCATCCATCCCTTTCATAACTCTTAATGCAGCATGTGATAAGATGTTTCATCTTTTTTTGTATATACCTTACCTAGCATGTTTACCCGTTTCATCCAGAGGTAAAAAAGTGCTCCGTTACAAGGCATGCTTATTAATACTATCATCATCATCATCATCTGATCATGAGACACACACACACACACACATACACACACAGCCGTCCTCTCACCTACATCACACTCTTGTCTGTTATATTGACGCAGAAGAAAAAATGGTTTGTGCAGCACCGGTGATCAGTTCTGCCCTCCACCAGGTTGCTGTGTTACGTCAGCATCCACGCCTGTCAGCAGCGCGCGTCAGCTGCGTGCCAAGACGGTTGTGTGTGGTGCCAGCGCTGACTACGGTATGGTGTCAGCGTAAGGTGGTGCCAGGCCTCCTCCGTTCACAGAGTTGGCGCGATGGACGGTTACAGGACCCCGCAGGTAACACACACACACACACACACACACATACACACACACACACACACACACACACACACACACACACACACACACACACACACACACACACAGGAAATAAGTAATATATTTATCAACAAAGTGAATATAATTTTTTTTGTTTAAGTTAAAACTGCAGATAACAACTCGGTTTTGTGGTTATCTATGTCTGCCTGTGTGATTATTTGTCTGTTAGTATGTATGTATGCATGTTTGTCAGTATGTATTTATGTCTTTGTATGTCTGTGTATGTGTATGTTATGTGTTTCGCAGACATGAAACATTACATTTACCTACACTGGACGCAGACTCAACACTTTGCTTTGCTTTCCCCGCCACAGGAGACTGCTGCCTTGCGTGACATCGCTTACGTTATCCACGTTGGTCACTTCCCGGGCGACGATGAGACGAATAAGAACAAGGTGACCACCACTCCTTCTACCTCGCTGGTGTCTGCCGCGAAGGACTGTGACACAACGAAGGATGAAAGAGTCCCAGGACAAGGAAGAAAGAGTCCAGGGCAAAGAAGATAGAGTCTTTGACAAGGCACCAACCTCCCCTACTAGTGACAAGAACCCCTTTGATGAGGATGAAAGCTCAGTCAATGAAAATGGTGATACCAATCCTTTCACTGAAGACAACAACCCTTTCAGTGAAGACACAAAAAAATCCAGCAACGAGAAGATCCCCGCCGGCGAGGATTTGAACCCCTTCAGTGAGGACTTGAACTCTACAACGGAGAGTCAAGATGGGTTTTCTCAGCCGTCCCCAACCACCCCAGTAGCTGTTAGTTCACCAGTATTTCCTCAAGGCTCAACTGGTAGCGCCTCTCAAAAGGTGGACGTCCAAAGCGTCTCTAGAAAGATGGTGAAGGAAGTTGTGGGTGACCTTTTCAATGTGGCTCAACTTGACCTTCGACTATTAATGGAAGAAGTTACAAAACACAAGGTCAGTTGACTGCTTGTACACACACACACACACACACACACACACACACACACACACACACACACACACACACACACACACACACACACACACGTGGAGGTTCATACATACATATATAAAGTGTGGTAGAGGTGCCTTGTGTAATCGGAATCGTGATAACGTTATCTTTACAAGCGGTCATCGAATCAGCAGCCAGGTTACCATACAGTACTCGAGGTGGCTGTACTCAAAAACCGAAGAGCATGACTACTACCACCAATATTACTACTACTACTACTACTACTACTACTACTACTATTACTACTACTACTACTATTACTACTACTACTACTATTACTACTACTAAAACTACTACTACTACTACTTCTTCGTCTTCTTCTTCTACTACTACTACTACTATTTCTTCCATAATTACTACTTAAATGAATCACATAAAACGAAAACTAACGAAGGTCAAGAATGTTTCCCCATAACTGACTCGCAACATTATCCTTGCCTTTCACTTCCCTCAGCGCTTTACCCTTCACTCTGCTGACCCACACACCGTACCTACACACATACATACATACATACACGTCAGTAGGATAGTAAAGCAGCAGCACGCAAGTAATGGAAAACTTCGATCTTTATCAGATTGAGTCCACGATTAGATAACACCGCATTACAGTGTTTACAATCACCACAGTGAGGTTTGTGTACTAGCTTCACTGTGGCTTTTACAGGATCGGACATGACTAATAGACTGGCTTTACCAATGTGATATATTTCAACTCTCTCTCTCTCTCTCTCTCTCTCTCTCTCTCTCTCTCTCTCTCTCTCTCTCTCTCTCTCTCTCTCTCTCTCTCTCTCTCTCTCTCTCTCTCTCCAATTGGGTCGTAAAGAAAGAAGGGTGATCATGTTTTGCTAATGTTGCTCTGTAATGAAAGACTAAGTTCTACGAGAGGTATAATGATGGTTTAAGAGGAAACTATTTTGAAGTAATTATGACAGGCAATGAACGACAACCGAATGGCGTGACAGACTACATGGCAATATAGATTAAATGATATTGATTATAACAATACGTATCATCATATTGGAAACGCAGTAGCCTATCTTGGTTTTCTATACATTCTCTGCATAAAAAGTAGTATAAGTAATAGCAGAAATATCAATAACATGAATAGTAGTAGTAGTAGTTACTGTACAGCTCTGACATATAAGGTGAAATCTGAGAATGAAATAAGTAGAAATAATATAAAAAGGTAAGATTCAAGAATTAAGTATTAATATGAAATACCTGCACGTAATATATTAGAAATCGTGGTAAGAGCTGATCAAGGTCATTAAGAGTTGTATTCATCATGAGTAGATAATTCTGAACGTATTCAACATATTACTCTATCTTTAATTAAGTACATTCCTACTACTACTACTATTACTACTACTACTACTACTACTACTACTACTACTACTACTACTACTACTACTACTATTATTATTAACTATGATCACCTTCACCACCATCACCACCACCACTACCACCATGACGCACCACACATCCCCACCGGAAGGAGACGCCTACGGTACAACTATTACTGGATGAGCTGCGTACAGAAGGCCTTGGTCTGCAGCCCACCACGGGTAAGGATTGACGGACACTGAAAGAACATGTCACCCTTTTACCCTTGTTGTTCTTCCCTTCCTTATTTAACTTTTTTTGTGTGTGTATTGACATTAACTACTAATTTTTGCATTCCGTTTTTTCTTGTTTAATGAAAGGATCAAATTAATTGGTGAAAGTCCTTATGAGTTTTCTTTTATATTAAGGAGATCATATTTGTATCGCTATTTATGCAAGTTTTATTTGTAACTGTTACCATTCATAACGGACCAATGTGGAAATAATCCGTTGATGACATTTGGTGGCGCACCTTTGCAATCCTTACAGTATTACAGAGGTTCCTTGTTAACGCAGGCATAGCTAAGAGGCGATCAAGTTAGTCATCATCCCGTGATCTTCAGAGATGACATATGACAGGATGTTGATAAGAAGTTGTAGCACACCTTGCCAGTCATTTATTTTATACCTCGCGGTTAAACGTTAGGATTATGTTTTTTTTAAGTCAATTTATCAGCTAACAGTGTTTGAAAGAATTTATGTCAATACATTTCATCACCTGCGCATGTTTTTGTATGAGTTGCATGAATGATGTGTATTATTTCAATGCGTTTGTGTTGTTCCGAAGGGAGCTGCGTGCCGCCCCTTGTGTTCCTGCGGGCGGCGGTGGGACGGTCATCTCAGTTCACAGCTTTCACAAGCACCTCGGCCACACGGGCAACACAGGACGCACTCACTATGTACGTACAACTTTATTATTACTATTATTATTATTACTATTACTATTATTACTTCTACTACTACTACTACTATTATAATTGCTACTACAACTACTATTATTATTATTTTTATTATTATTATTATTATTATTATTATCATCATTATTGTTATTATTGCAGGAGCGTGAGCAACATGTATACGGATACACTACTCCTACAAATTTGGTAAGTAATTATCTCTCTCTCTCTCTCTCTCTCTCTCTCTCTCTCTCTCTCTCTCTCTCTCTCTCTCTCTCTCTCTCTCTCTCTCTCTCTCTCTCTCTCTCTTATAGTAAGTAAATGCAAATTACACAGCCGTAGAACAGGGGAGAGGAACTGATGAGGATATTGAGAACATGACAGGTGCTTTACCCGTACTTTTCAAAACTCCAATGGTTGTGGTTTTCGACATGTCTTGCTATGGGAAAAAAGAATTACAGAGGTTCACGTTAAGACTAAAAAATGATGAAGACATGGGAGTCAAATGTGCTGTGTCTCTGCTGTAGCGTTCACGATCCTCTGTGTTTTGTTAGTAAAGTCATTGATTCTTACTTACAGTTTGTATCTTCTCTTTAATGTATGATGCACTTGGAATCGAGTGAAAAATTATTGATTTATTGGGTAAATTATGCATAGTTTGGTCGCCGATCTAGAATACTACACTGCACTTCGTGCGTGCGGTAACCGTGCACAATAACGTGTATTTTCTGCCAACTGACCTTGCTTTCAGCACGGGAAACTTTAAGTAAGGCCTTCCTTGGAGAACTTTATACTTACGACACCGTCTTGTTCTGGGTGACCGACGAGGAAAATGATGTCATTGAGTGCAACGCCAACATGTAGCAGGCAGCGTCATCTTTCGTGTAAATGAGGTGAGGCAGACGAAGCTGGCGCTGCCTCGTGATCAGCCGATCACTGATTACAATTTACAACAGCGATCTCGGGAGCAGAAGGTCACTTGGATATTTAACCTTGCACACCCCAGGGCAGGAGATCGTCATGTGATGGACATGTGTGTGTGGGAGGAGCAGCATCTCATAAACATTGAGGTGATGAGTGTCCTCAGGAGGTGAGTCAGGTGACTGACGAGACAAGTTCACGCCAGGCGGCCAATGACAACAGTGGGTATACAAAGGTGGACTCCATCTTGGCGTTTCTGCCGCAAGACCTGTGCCCTGGGGAAGGAGGGATGGTGTTTGAGCTTTAAGTCCAGCTTCCTCACAACGTTGTGGCATTAGGGCGTGCCAGACATCGTCCTGCACATTGTACCGTGGTCAAGGATCATCTCTTCCTTGACTCAAGTTGACTGGGGTGGTGGCAGCTGGACTGCTGGAGTACGTCAGACTGGCACGTGTGAGCGAATCTCAACGAGGCCTTACTAGCGACAGGCGTTGCTTTGCTGTACCAGATAGGGTTTGGTGGAGGAATGTTTCACGGGTTCACTTCACACAAGAGGATGGTAGGTGTTACGGTGCCGTGAGGTGGTGCTGTGGGGACAGTGGGGTGTGCACAGTGCAAGGCCGTGGGCGTTTACGTGGCGCTCGTGTCGTATCATATTAGTGAATCCCCCATCACTAGTGAACCGTATCCATTGAACCTGCATTTTTTGTATTGTAAGTTGATGTATAGATACAGCCAAGTAGTGGTGCCCACTATGGCGGGCACCACTACTTGCTTACCTGTTTAGGTAAGCAAGTAGTGGTACCCACCATAATGGATGTCAAGGAATGTAGCGTGATGCAACACTAGCTGTACAGCATTACTACATCACACTCACACACTTGACACTCGCTGTTCTGTTGATGATGAGGGTGATGAGGAGGAAGAGAGTGAAAAGTATTCGACTAATATTGAGGCTGATGGTGCAGGTGTGTGCCAGCATCCACCTCGATGGAGCAGTCAGCCACAGCACCCATGATGGACGTGCTCACCCGCCTCATCAAACACGCCAAGGAACGCACCACACCATCACATACCTTCAGGTCAGTTCTAACTCTACTTGGTAATTGTAAGTATTTGTTGAGTAAGACAGTTTAAATTAAATATATACGTGATAAATAATATTCTAGTGCAGTAACTTAGGTATTGTTCCATATGTAGTGTTTACTTAGGTTAGTATGCATTGATTTTGTATGCATGTACTCAGACCTCTGTGTCCACATGTGGATTCGTGATATTAGAAAACTGTTTTGATTTTATAAAAAATTACTTAAGAGGTTTAATTGCACCATAATTGTTCTCCATATTTGTCAGTGCATAATTTATATGGAGTTGATATACTCACGACAAAATTTGGCAGTCCTTTTCACCACACATAAAATAGAACCAGAAAACTCCCTAATGTCTCCTTTGGACAACATAACTTGCATACAAATATTTCAAGAGAACCCACATAATCAATGCCATCCCATTGTATCAGAATATAAAGCAAACCATAGATAACTACTTATTTGTAAGGACTGAGTGTTGGAATGCTTTGGATGGGTGAGGATAGAAGGTGAGAGGGATGAAGAATGCAAGAGTAGAGGAATAATTTGTAGAAAGGTTCTGAGTAAAGTGGATGGACAGGAATAAATGGAAATTTCTGTCTTGACTTATAGCTCTTGAGGGAATTCCAAGGATTCTTAATATGCATTACACATCTATTCAAACAGGTTATGTGAGAACTTTTGAAAAGCCACCTCAGTATAAGCTTTACCTATGAAAGTAGCTTGTATTCTCTTTCTTTTGATTATATAGAAATAATGTGAACACAACACTACGGGAATGCAGAGTGTTGTGTATTACTGACAGGTTAAACATTATTTACTTTATTAT
The DNA here is from genome assembly GCA_029783475.1 of Metacarcinus magister. NCBI lineage: Eukaryota > Metazoa > Arthropoda > Malacostraca > Decapoda > Cancridae > Metacarcinus > Metacarcinus magister. Next base: position 3,866,046 of record JAPQNM010000049.1, read on the forward strand.
TACTGATGTGAGATGGTGTTTATAAAGTTACAGGGTAATGGATGTTTACCTAAACTAATTCTACACAGCTATTGTGAGGTGAATGTTGCAGTAATATCTCATGAACTAGTAATGATTGGTAAAGTCTCATGGTACTGTAGTAGGATAATGCTACCTGTATTTTTGTGTTGTCAGAGGAGGATAACTGAACAGATTTTTCATTAATAAAGCTAGATTTTAGGCTCCTGTTTTTATTTTTTCTTAATGTGTAGAGCAGAAACAATGGAGAAGTTATTGCAATAGTGTCATCTTAACACCATTAATTTGAACTTGTTTCTTTACTTTCTAGTCAGTGTTATGTCTCTTTTTAAGGATGACTAAGGAGGCTGCAGCTCCTGGTGATGTGACACAACCAATGCCAAGAACCAATGGAGCTGAGGGGGATATGAACCACTCTAATGACACTCTTCCTAGTATTGATGCATCACTTTGTGAGAATGGGATGGACCACCAGGAAGGCACAGCTGATCCACATAACTCTACGGAGATGAATGCTTCAGCAGCTGAGGGTGAGAGTATACAGAGTGAGGACGGAGCACCAGTGATGGAACATTCCAACCTGGATGACAGTGAGGCTCAGATGCCAGATGACAGTACTGACAGGCTCAGCCCAGATAGGCAAGTGTTGGCAAGTACTCCAAAGGACAAATCAGCCAGCTTCCAAGACCTTGAAGTTTCATCTTTCGGTAATGAAACTCATAGACCCTTAGAGAAGAGCAAAAGTAACGTAGAGAGCTTCAAGAAACTCTCTGTTACCAATCTTAGAGCTTCATTTCGCTCAAACTTCCTTAAAAACAAACAGAATGGGAAGCAGAATGGGAAGCAGAATGGGAATGTGGGATTCCCACAGAAAGGAGATAAACCCTTTGATACAGCTTCTTTGTGCTCACAAAACAGTGAGAAAGAGACTGTACATGATGGTTCCAGCAGTGACCTCTGGTGTAAGGGAGATGACAGTGCTAACAATAACCAGCTGGACCGTCAAAAGTCCCGCAGCACACTCAGCATTACTTCCTTTACCCGTTTGAACCTCAGCCTCCGTCTGTCTTCTAAAAAGGCATCACAGGTCATGAGGAGGATTGGTAGCAAGAAAAACAAGGTTTCCCGAAGTGAAACCTCCACTCCAGAGCCGTCCCGACGGCAGCAGCCACTGCCTCCATCCGTAGATACCACTCCCAAAAGCATCCAGAAAAGTACAGAGCATGATGATGCCTCATTATCCCCTCACAGCCCTGAAGCTAAGTCTTCCTCTGGGGAGGACTCTTTTAACCGCACTCCTTACACCAGGAAGTCTATACGCAACATGTTCAAACCTCGATCAATGAGGACTTTCCGCAGCCTTGGAGATGCTAGCACCAAGTCTCAGCTAGAGAAGAAGGACAGCACAGGTGACACTCCTGATGGAGCAGATAATGTTCCTTTGGACTCCAGGCAAGCTCCTCAGAATCCCATAGAAATTCAAGATTACTTGTCTAACCTTGGCAAGGCACATTTGAAAGCTGAGCTGCTTGCCTATGCCAACATTCCCATCAAGGTGAGGTTGAAGTGGCAGAAGGAGGTGACTCTACTCCCTCAGAAATTGCCACACCAGTTGTGCTTTGTAAACAGCTTGTACCTTATTAACATGTTTATTTATACATCCTTGCCCTTTTGAACTGGTAAATAAAGATCTGTTATTCAAGGATACAAGGCCAACTTTCAGGCGTGATTTATCATATTGTGTCTAAAAAAAACATATTGTCAAATAATAGTAAGTTTCAGTATTTCCCTTCAGAGTTTAGTTGGCAAATGGAGGAAAGAGGGATGGTTAGCACTGACTGTGGTGAAGAAGGAACAAGTCTCTAGCCAGAAGAAAAAGAAAGGGATAAAGACAGGTGAAGACAAGAACAAGGATAAAGCTGGTTGCAGGTTCCATCTGCGCTTGACTCTGCCTTCCCCCGAGACTGAACTAGCAGCATCTGGCTATGACACCTATTTTGTAGCACTCCGGAAGCTAGTTCATGCCTACCTCAGGACAATGGTGAGGGTGAAGCTGGGAGACTAAAGGAACTTGGTTGATCAATCTAAGTGTTCTTATTATCATATATTTTCATATAAAGCATGATAGGTCTGTGAGACGAAGCCATAAGTAGCAGCTGATTCATGAAGCTGAAATACTACTACGAATTGGCAGTGTCATTATCATAACTGTGAGCTTAATGATCCCATGCAGTGATAAAAATTTATGTCCAAGGCTACAGAGAACATGTGACTCTTAATGGGTCTTTTACCCAAACATCTTCTACTGGATGAAGAGTTTTCAGCATTATAGTGATATTGATGTTAATGAGTACTTAAAGGGCCAAAGATTGATCCTATGTGCTGGATACCCATAGTGTATCAATATACTGTGTTAGTGTTAGTTATCAGTTTGCAGAAAGTTTTACACCAAAGCTGTATGCACACTGCAAGTATTGTACATGATTTTACATTTACATGTGTGTACAAGTCATTAAGTGTGTTTCTCTTAACAGTTATGTTCTGTTTCTTTCAAGGCTGGCAGTCTTACAGGGTATCGTGGGGAAGTGAGTCCTGTTGGGGACATCCTTCTGCAGCAATTGGTCTTCTTTTCACGGATGTCTGAGAAACAAAAGAGTCTTGCCAAGTGGCTCGTGATGGCGGAGGTTAAGTCTGGTGATCCAGGCATCCTGTTACCTCTCCTCCGGGCCATCAAGACACACCTGGAGGCTGGCATTTACCTCACTGCACAGGTACAGTTTGTGGATTATGATTCAAGTCATAAAGTCAATGTAGCCACCAACTAATCATTGTATGTCTGTCTTGTCCTTGTCTTTAGCTTGTCTTTCCTTGAATCAACTCATCTATATGGACACATCTATACTATTTGCTTATCAAGTTTAACAGTTCCTCTGCAGTACATCTATGAGCTACCATCTGTTTCCCTTTTTCCAATACAGAAGCGTCAGCTGGGCATTGCTTTGGTCAGCTGGGTGAGGAAGGTTCTTTCTGATGAATTTGAAATGTTGCATTCCGCATTCCCCAGAAGAGATGGATTGCTTGAGCTGGCCAGACTGGAAGACTTCCTCAGGTAAACTGTTTATCACACACACACACACACACACACACACACACACACACACACACACACACACACACACACACACACACACACACACACACGCGGTCCGCTAGCGTAGTGGTTAGCGCACTCGGCTCACAACCGAGGGGGCCAGGGTTCGATCCCCTGGGCGGACGGAGATGATTTGGGTGTGTCTCCTTTCACGTGTAGCCCCTGTTCACCTAGCAGTGAGTAGGTACGGGATGTAAATCGAGGAGTTGTGACCTCGTTGTCCCGGTGTGTTGTGTGTGAGTGGTCTCGGTCCAACCCAAAGATTGGTCAGTATGAGCTCTGAGCTCGTTCCATAGGGGGACGGCCGGCTGTCTCGAGAGAGACCAGCAGCAGACTGTACAGTGAATTACACACCTGCATAATCCAACCTAGGTATAATTGTAAATTTTGTATATATAACAATTTGGTGGACTACTTAGGAGGAGACAACCTGTAAGGAGAAGATAAGATAGAGGGAAAGATATAAAGTGGAACAAGATGATAGTTAGAAGTGAAAGTTGTGTGCTTGGAAGGTCAAAGATGGGATCTTTTTTTCCCATTTATGTGACCTTGAAGAGTTTCACATGAGAATGAGGTGCCAAAGATATAAATACTAATTAGAGATGTATTTATATTTATTTATTTGTTTATTTATTTAATTATCTATTATTATTTTTTGTCTTGCACAGATGCTTCAATACGGTGGAGAATTGCTATGAGTTGCGAGTGTTGTTTGAGCGTGAGGGTGCACCACAAGGCCACAACGCAATCTCTGACCTTCTGCAGGACGTTCTTGTGAAGCATGCAGATACCTGGTGTGTACTGAACCTCAATCCCACATCAATAGCCATCCAGTCAGTTCACATGTTATCACATCTATACTTGATGCTTCCCCACATTCAGTAGTTCTAATTTCTTTTATAACTTCCGCCCTTTAATGTCTCCTTGTTCATACACTTTACTTACATTCATCTCTATGCATATAACTCTTGATTTTCATTATTCTAAACATTCATTAACTCAAAATATTATGTAATGATGTATCAACCTTTATAACTGATTCAAACTATATTTTTTTCAGGGTGGAGGCACTAAGCAAAGAGAAGCTGAAACGTGAGACAAGTGCCGGAGGAGAGAATGATGAAGGGGATGTTGATAGCAGTGCCAGCAGTGATGCCACGGCGTGGGTGGTGTGGCAAGGCTCTTTGCGCCGAGCCAGCATACTTACTAAGCCTGTTCTGGACTTCCTTTTCATCTCCTTCCACACATATCAACCAATCTTTATGCTGTAAGACCATGACATGTACATACATATACATAATTTTGTTGATTTAGATCAATGTTATGATGAAAGATCTAAGTAATTATGTAAGTTCATTTGAAAAAATGTTATAAAACAAATTATAAGTTAGAACTTAAGGAAAATAACAGAAAATTTGGACTAATTGCTTAGTTTTCTTAAGGTAATTCACCCATTTATCTAGTTATCAAAGTATATACCAATAAACAGAAAAAATTGCCAAAGATTTATGATTCTTTTAATAATAACATTCTTTTGAGATGGAAACCAGAGAACACTCATTGCCAAAAGCACATTCTCCAAAAACTACCTTGATGTTTGTAACATCTCTTGTTCAGCTCAAATGGTCAGTCCAGGGGCCATCTTATCCATTTCCAAAAACATTGTCTCTGTGGCCATCTTTCTTTTCAGTGTGCTTCACCCTCTTAATGGCATTATTATCTTTAACAAATTACTATAATGCCTTTTTACCCACTCGTTCACTACTACTACTACTACCACCACCACCACCATTACTTCTTCCTTGACAGAGAGCTCTCCGTGGACTACATGTACCTGGTGATGCCCAGGATGCTCAAGGCTGCGGCTCACCTTCTCAATCCCATGCTCAAGTTTGACGTGGACGGCTCCATCCACTATGTTGCAGCCAAGGATCTGGCAGCTGCTGCTCAGGCTACTTGGGTCTTAATCAGTAACCTCAGCAACATCAACAAGTTAGTTATATTACTCACCTCTTACTTGTATTGTTCTTGTTCTTGTTCTTTTTCTTCTTCTGAGTCTGGGAAGCCCCAAAACCTCCTATGTAAAGACGAGGCACAGAAGGGGAGGGGAAAGTAAAGTCTCCCTTAACCCTAAATGCCTTGTCTTAGCTATCACCTTTTAATGGGAATATATCCCAAGTATATATACCATATTGATATATAGATTATTCAGGAACAGGCAGAAGGCTAGCAATCCTGCCCTCCTAACTTGTGTCCTTTTACAGAATTGGAATTGACAGTCGGCTGCCTCAACACCTTGTCCAGCAAGTGTATCGGGATGCCTTCTCTGAGGTGATGCACCACTGGCTGCTGCTTAGCAAACACCTGGCACTACAGGAGTTCCACAAGGACATTCTAGAGGACCAGTTTGTGGCCCTTGATCACACCCATGGATACAGTCAGTCTGCCGTGGGTGTGGCTGATCTCATGAAGGCAGTGAGTCCTCAATGCCACATCTTTATTGAGCTACATTCTGGATTGATAAACCAAATGCATTTTGTTTGATATGATTCCTGCCATCTAAGGCAGTAGTAATGATTGTTCTGCTAGTGGTTGTATTATGCTGAGAAAGTACTCTTTGAAGCAGGAACAGTAATCATATAATTCTATTTTTGCAAAGAAAAAATACTATAGCAAATTCAAATTTCACTGACAAGCATACTTTTTGTAATGATATGCTGATGTCATGATGATTGAATTCTTGATGTAGTGCAATGTTGAAATAATGGTCATTCTTAACCATTTATTACTAATGAAACACGAATGATATGAAACAAAAATAATACCTTTCAATGATATTTCTAATGCAAAATGCAAATGAATGCAACTCTTATATATTTGATATAATCATGGAAAAATTAGAAAGTTAGAAAGTGTGTGTCTCAGCTAACCTTATTTTTGGGGAATATTGACCTGCTATATAGACAGATTGATATGTTGATAGAGTTGGTTTCAGAGTTTGCCAGTGTTTTCAATGCATTTGATGTCCTGACAGATAGTGAAGCGGATGTGTGGAGTGCACTGGCCAGGAGGTGTTGGACCCAGTGATTCCACCCTCCAAACGATGGGGCAGCAGCTGATGGAGTTGGCAGCTCAGTATGCTGATGAAGTCACTCATGCTTACGTCAGCATTGCTGTACAAGGCAACAACATCCCAAAAGAGGCAAGTGTTTCTTTGTTGTAAATAGTGATAAAGGTTGTCATATTTTGTTGCAAAGCTTTTATTTCGTAAATTCATCTTGTATGATTGTAATTAGAGAGTTGTAATGGAATTCTTACATGATCTTACATAAACTTAAGTTTTTGAGCAATCATTATCTATTCTAGAACCATGCTTTTGGGGTAACACTGATCATATCTGAAATTATGTTTTTTGAGAAGTTTTCTTCCCAGTTTGTTCAACAAAAAATCAAATTAAACTTGAAAAATAATAAAACTACGCAATGCATCTTATATGTGAATGTGATCAAAAGAAGAGTATGTGTGAAAACATTATTACATATAGATAAACAATGGAAAATTTTGCATCTGTTGGACACTTTATTGGATTCTTTGAAGTTATGCATTTAATGTTTGCATTGAACTGGATTCCTGCATCTGCTTTTTCTGTTTAACTCAGAAAATGTAAATATAATACGCCAGTAATTCTTGTGCATTTTTCTGTAATATTTCCATATTCCTCACCTGCCAGTCACTGTATGACTGACATATATTGTACACTTGGTTCACATGTGTACATATTAGCTTTGAGTTGTTTCCTTTAGGTGTGTGTGGTGGTGAGGAATGTTGAGCACGTGTGTGATGAAGTACGGAAGCACCTGTTGCACCTGGCCAAGCTGGCGGGGGAGTCACAGGTGGTGGTGCATCAGCTGCAGGACCGCACCTCACACCTACAGGAACACGTGGAAAACTCGGCTGAGGCACTCCTGCGACAGGTGAGTCTTGTACACAGTCACTTACACTGACACTGTCACTTATGATTAAAATGGAGAAAATCCCTGCGTGTTGATATTGTAAATGGGAACAAAGTAGAAGAGAAAGTAAATTTTAATCGTGGAATAAACTTGAAATTTTTACAGTCCCATCACAGGGTTAAACTTTATACAAACACAGTATTATAGAAGTAAATATTGTTGCCAATCTTACAAATCATTTTTTAAAATTTTTATTTATTTATTTTTTTCACCAGTGTCTCCCAAACCTGGAGACTTTGGTGACGCGTGCAGTTAGGGAAGGTGACCCAGAACATATTGTTAAGACATTGGAGGAAGCCATACAGCCTGTACAGGACAGACTCTACTTTGCTGAGCCGCTGCTTCATCAGCTATGGTACCGACTGGTGGATCACGTGGAGCAACTCAAGGCCTTCTATGTACAGGTTGTAGCAGTGACATGACACACCATACACATGAAATTTTAAAAAGTGAAGCAAAATTTACTGCAGCGTCCAGTCCCGTTACAAATACATGAACATTTATCTTCCAGTTTGCAATCAGATTTGCTGAAGAAGTGTTTTGTTTTTTAAAGATAGATATTGTTACACTTTTTTCTAGTATTGGCAATTTTTCATTTATAGAATATTTGTTGTGTATTAATACAAATGGTTGTGTTTCAGGGTGATTACCGTGATGACTTACGGCAGCTGAGGACTGTGATGAAAAGGAGTCATGACTTCCTCACTAACCAGGAAGGCATTGGCCTCACTCTGCTGGACGAAGTCACTAAGAGTATGTACAACTTAGACCAACAGTGTCTCACCTATTTAGTACATCTGACTTCCTTTATACATGATACATTTGACTATATCTTTTTGTGTGAATTTTTTTTTCCTTAATTTCATGTGTTGGTATCTGAGAGAGGAAAAACAAGAGGTTAAGAAGGGTTGAAGATTGATAGTGGATTGAACTATGCAGATTCCATAGTGTTGATCCCACACATAGAACAGTATGACCTGATATTTGCTTGAGAATCCTCCTGTTGTGATTAGACTCAACAGTTTAGTAAGGTTGGATGTGAAAGGTGTAACTTGAAGGATCATTTTGGACAACTTATCCAAAGAAGGAAATATGGATGTTAATAGACAGATGGAAAAGTTTAATAAGCTAGTGCACAGTAGAACCTCATTAGGAACATAAGCCTTACAATGTGTTCAAGATGAGTCTTAGTCCTGGATTGATTTTTTTTTAAGTCCAGATTTTATCTTACATACTAACATACAAGTTATATTCGTCATCCTCAATATTATTATTCATATTAGCACTACTAACTACTAATATAATTACAGCATGTCAACTCTTGGGTTTTTTTCCAGAGTATGAGTCAATCCAGGCCGAGCTGAAGCTGTTGGGAGCCACCTCAGCAGAACTCATGTCTCAGTTCTATCACATCCGGTACCAAGACCAACAGCGGGAAGACTCCAACTCTGGACGAGTCCTTGTTTTCAATGTGAGTCATTATGCATTTTGGAGATATTTTTAACAAATAAACTCTATACAGAGACCTACTTCTCTACTTGAGATGCTTTTTGCTAAATCATCTATGAAGTTCAACCTTTTGTATTGTCCTTCCCTAACCCCTTACACACATGAGAACAAAGTATCAGGTAGTATGTACATGGCAGCTGCGTTTTCCCATACACACATTTCCACCTTTGTTTTGCTGTTGTTGGCTGAAGACTGAGAAGTGAAACTAATTTTGCGTAAAATCAACAACCTGTAATCACTGATAAAAGTTTGCCATAAAGATGTGTTGCAGTGTAATAGTGAGTATTGCTCACTTAGTTTTTATTTTGGTGCATGTGAGGCATTATTAACTTTATTTTTGTGATGCTATCTGTCAGGCAATGTTTACCAAGGATGGCCTGCGTATCCACGTGGTGCAGGCCCCGGGCTCACCTCCAGCTGCCTCACTGATCAAGGTGCGGCTGGAACCCTTCCAGTGGTTCCCAACAGTGGAACCTTTAAAGACCCATGTTGCCAAAGCGGATCCAGCTGTGTTTGATGAAGTCTTAGAATTGTGAGTAGTTAAGTATTTTTTTAATAAATTTTGGCCAAAATATTGTGCTTTTGCTAAATTTTTTATAAAATGTTTAATCTTTACTTGTTTTATCCCCCCAAATCTGATTAATTAAGGATGGCTAGACAATGGTCAATCTAGACAGAGTTTAGATGAAGCAGAAAACTTGTGGAAGATGACATGCCACTCTTGACATCAGCTTCATCAAAGTCCATGAGGAAACTTTTTGACATTGGTCATTTATGGTTGTTTTGTTCTCAGAAGGCTGAGTATGAATGTTTTATAAGTCACAACACTTCTTAGTGAGGTTGGTAAGCATGTCAGGTGTAGTCAAGGAGACTCTTAACTCATATGACTTGAACATTGTTTGGCTACAAAGTAACCAATATTTTTTTCTTTTGGTCATGTAAATTTTCTACATTTGACAGGACATTGAAAATTATAACTTATATAGTGTGCAGTGAAATCATCCCAGTGCATTCATTATGTTTGAAAATGTAATACATGTGATATTTTGAATATCAGTAGAGTCAAGGTAATAGTGTACAAGCATTTACTTCTTAGTCACTTGAATAATTGAAATTGTGTATCCAGTGTATAGGATGAGTATTTGATCATGTATATTTATTCATTGACATTGTTGTCTGTGGTGGGATGCATTATGTGCAATTGTTTAAGGAAATCAATATTCATCTTCAGCCCTGGAGTGTTTGGTGACTGTAAGGAAGGTGGTGGTGTGTTGACACTACAAATTCGGTCTCCCCGCCTGTTGAGCAGCGCCATTGTGCATGATGAGACCATCCTGCCACTCTTTGAGGTGCCAAATGTCTCGGAGTCTGAAATGTTCAATCTTCCTCATCAACGCCTGCCACTTACACGACCTTGGGACTTCAAATGTTAGTTTCTATTTCATTTAGTAATACAATACTGTACATAAAATTTTATTTACTTACAATTTTAGGAAACCAATAACCAGAATACTTATTGATATGCTTTGGTAACCAGTGTTTTTAATTGTTTATGAGGATAATTATTCTTCAAGCAGTTTATTGTTACAAATTTTTACATTTGGTCTAAAATTTCTTTTGAACATCCATGTGGAAGACATTATCCCCTAATTTTTTTTATCATGATAAAACAAAAATTTAGTAATTCTTATTTTACTGTTTTTAATGAGTTTTCAAGTGAAGACTACCTCGGAGGAACCCTTGATAATGGAGTAGATATTTAAGCAAACGAACTTACTCTCCCCAATGAGAGACACATTCTCACCTTTGATTATATGAATATTTCAATAACTTCATCTCTCCCTCCAGCTTATAAACCTTTGGAGGCCCTCGTGACCAGGTCACAAGACAAGTCTGCAATGGAGTTCCTGAAGACACTAAGTGAACGCTGGAAGCCTGGGGAAGGCTCAGACCTCATCTCCGACAATTCCAAACTGTTATCATCCTTTGGCCGGACTGGCAGTGTTAGGAGCATGAAGACTGCTACTAAGAAGAATTCACGCAGGGGTACCTTAGTCAAGTCATAAAGTATTTCCCACAAGCACAAACTAAACACACTGATGAGAGTTGGGTCCGTGTCCACAAATTGTCACAAGAATTTATTCTACGTTAGATTTAACACTTATTTGAGAACTGCTCAGACAAAATTGATGTGAAACAATAGGATCAACTCATTTGTATACATTCTGAATTTATTCCTTCATTATCATGATTAAGAATTAAATTATAACATAAATAATAATGGCATAATCAACAGGTATTTGATGTCATGGTGTATTGCAAATTATGGCAACAAATTTGTTGTTAATTTACTGTATTTCATTATTACAGCCTAAGTTTTACACAATACACGTCTATCAAACAAGAGATTGAGAAATCTACTGTGATCAAGAAATTTGGTTGTGTTTTCAGCAACTGGATTAACATAACATGAGCACAATAACACCAAAGTGGAGTCACACTCACTGGTGATTGGACTGAAAATGTTGAGGTAAGGCTGTGACCAAAGTGTTTGACTATTTGTACAAACACTGTAACTGTATTTATCTTCACCTCATGTAGTTAAATCACTTGGTGACAATTCCTAACACAAGGCAGCATGACTGAGGATGGGGAAGCTGTTGTGCATTGTTGTAGCAGTCACATAACAACACAACCTATGGTATGACAATCTGGATGCAGGTGGATGCTTCAACATAAGTAACAAGTAGTGATCAATAGAGATGGATATTGTTAGGTATTTGGATTATGTTGAGTTATTTAAAGGTTTTGTTTGAAACTAGTCAAAAGCATCCTCGTCCTCGTCCTCGTCCTCGTCCTCATCATGACACCTTTGAGTTCATCCTTTGGTTGTAGTCAAGTAGTATTTCATAATCTGGATATCAAAAAATTTAGTCCGTATATAATTTATTTTTTTTATCTTACATTTGTTTCATAAGCATCTTCATATAACAATAATTAATAATTTGTGTTCATGAAACCTATTAACAAACTGGTCTTAGTGTAGCAACCCTTCCAACATGACTGGAACCATCACACACTTAGTCACATATCTATCTAATTTCATCTCAAAGGTATTTTTTCTTATTGAATGCATATGTCAATTAGTTGTTTCTTATTAGTAACACCAATGAGAAATTCATATGTATGACTCATAGATTATTATAGTAGATATCAACATTCATTCATATCTGTTCTACTCCATTAAAAAAAAAACTTTACTCACATCGGTTTAAAATTTTTTTATATGATCATTCAGATTATAAAAACAAATGTGGTGTTATGGTTGTAGTAATTATTTTTACCTCTGAGTCAAATGAACTCCCTTCCACCATAAATATACATATTGAGGAAGGTATATTTTATCACTTTGCATTCATTAAAAATGACAACATTGAAAAACAATGTTTGTTGTGTATACTTTTATACTAGTTTTGTTTCTTCCTATTAGATCATGGACCTTCATGTTTTGTTATACTTACAAATGTTTACATTAGTAGTAAATTCATATGTTGCAATGTAATAACTTTGATGAATGTGGTTGGGTTGTTTATGATCAAATTGTCCAATTCTTCTCTTCGATAGAAACACTTAAGTATATTTTTCATATCATAAAATCATCCACAAAACATGGTGAATTTCCAAGTTATTAGTGTTTGTTAGTATTTTTTTTTCTTCTTCAAATTAACATAGAAACTTCATGTAGTAAAAACTTGGAATAATATGAACAGTATCATAATTCCTAACAATTCTTTAAAGAAAAATCATTAACTCTAGTTTTGGTTTGTATAGAAGTGCATTATTGGAAACACAAATTAATTAATATAAACTGGGACTTTCCTGATGGAAAACTCCTTTTCTCCTCCATCATCATACTTTGTTTTTCCACAGTCCTTATGAGAACTCCTATCACACATACTTTACATTCTAGAAAGAAAGCTAAGAAAGCCACAGCCATTTCATAGACCTTATTTCATATACAGGCAGTACAGTATTAACTATTGGTACTCTAGTAGTAACTGTCTATAAAGATAAAAGTAACAGATTTTAGTATTTCATTATGTTTTGGTATCCCAAACAAAGGAAAGCAACATTTGATTTATAATGATGGTGACATTGCCATTACAATATCACATTAGAGTTCTTTACCAGTGAAGGAACAGTGACATAGAATGAGATCTGTTCTGTTCTACACAACCCTGACAAAGCCACGAGGACTAAATGCTTATACTTTTTTTTCTAACATTGTTCATACAATGAATATCACGTCACCTTAATGAGACGTTACTCTTCAAACATTCCTCTATCTTTGGAATCATACACCTGCAATCAAGGGTGAAGGGAGATGCACTTTGTTTTTCTTTGGAACCATTGTATCAGAGCTGCTTGTCTAGGTTTATTGTATTATTTGTATAAGTATGCATCCACCCTGAATAATACCATACACTATATTATATAATACGATATTTTGGGATAGGAAGTTAATACCAGTTGCTATGGAGGCACTCCCAAGGTGTAGCATTGGTGTCTTAATGCACTGCTCATAAACACTTGACAATCCTTAGCTTCAATTCCATTTAAAATAATACAGTTTGGAATTTTGTATAAATCAAAAGCCATTGTCGGTGCATTTATCACCTGACACTAACTTCAGAAAGCTGCGTTCTGGAAGAAAATCTAAAAATTCAAGATTTTATATATACTTCGTGGACACTTGTGTGGGTGGCTTATGGTAGCACCTCACACATTCATTACAGTAAAGCTGATGAGATTTAGAAATCATCCATGAAATTAACATTATTATGGTGGCAACTCTTGGTACAGTTATTGAGTATTGAAAATACATTTTGAAGTGTGCTGAAACTGATTTCAAGGTAGTTCTGTATTATCTGAAATAACAAAACTTTATCAAGGCTGATATAGCCCGAATTTATATAAAAAAAAAAAAAGTGAGATTATAGCATCACTTAATGTTTATCCATGTTAATAGAGGTATCAAAGGGGGGGGAAGGGAGAATAATGTACCCCCCAACCCTAAATGTGTTGTCCCCTTTAGCGGGGTATTAGCTCGGTATATAGATAGATAGCTGTAAAAGAAGCTGGCAGCTGGCACAACTTTCCTTCTTATACACAACATCCAAGGCCAATGATGCTCGATTATGATCCTGGCACGCTTGTAAACATCACTTTCCTCATCCACCATTGTTCTGCTAAACACATACACTGTAGCCAGAATCTTTTCCTTTGTTTTAAACTCACTGATGTCATAGGATTTTGTGATATTTCATAGTTAACCCAGCATCACACATCACACCTCTTCATGACTTGTTTCCTGTTCCTGGCTGAGGATCTTACAGACCTTCTTTGTGGACTTGTTATGCATGGTGGCACAAAATACAATGGGTGGCCAGAACATTGACAGCCTAGGTAGTATATGTTGCTAAGAGGCAGCCACGTGCCATGAAACTTGGCTTAAATATGTTCTTTCACATTCCACTGCCTACCATATAATCCTAATAATCCTTGCATTGTCCTGAAAAAAATTGTTACAGTCAATGAAAAGATTTGCAGTTTTTTCCTTGGACATTGCATTCCATCCAACTTTTGCATTTAACAGCATATTGTAGTTGTCAATGTGAGCTGGGCAACACGACTGCCATGAAGGATCACGGCTGTTCAGGCAGCACCGCTGAGAGTGCTCATCAACACCACGGAACATAGCTTCTGTGTGCTTACTATAGACTCAAGTCTAGACGGAGCAGTGACAAGTAGAGCAGCCATGATTGGCCGGATTAATCTCTCGGCATAACCAACAGAAGTTGGTTGTAAGCTGCATTGTAGTGAGCAGAAATGAGATGGATGACTTGCCAAAGCGGTAAGCATGTGGTGGGACGATTACCACAACTTTGTCCCCCACTTGGTGCAAAGCTTATCACAAGTAGACATGATGTGTAGCAGCTAAAAGTCACACCTTCACTTATCATGTATTTATTGTTTGTTTCTCACAGTCTTTTCTTTGAAGGAAAATGAGTATTGCCATCATGGCAAGTTTTAAAACAAACTTCTCAATGCAACATGGCTTTGGACACAACCTTTGATTGTTGTGGTGTGTTGGGAGGTAAATTCATCCAGTACTTCACATTGCCCTCCAAAGACTTCCCACACACCCGAGGAGGACCTACGTACATAAAAGACGTGTTAATTCCTGTTCTTAAATATTCTTAACAGCAACAATAAAAATTCCCTCAGTGAAAAGCTCTGCTAAGCTAAGCATGTTTTGCCATACATTCCACTATTTAGCTGCAACATTCAAGGTGCACATTGTTTATATCAATAAACTTAATACATAATGGATTCATCTTTCACTCATGAATGCATTTCCATGAGTAGTGAGATCTTCAAAGTGTGTGTATAATTCACCGTGGTCTGGAGGATCATCCAGTGTACATTCTTTGCCATTATTACCTTTTATTTCAGTCCATTTCAAGTATCTACTTCTCTAGAGAAAGCTGTACTTTTTTGTGTTCAGGGAAATTCTTTTTCACAATTTTTTCTAGTGTCCCTTCAAATATCCATCCTCTCTTTTTATTTTCAATATCAGATTTTTTTTATCTGTTTCCTCCAGGTTGTTCATCAATTTATATATTGTAATTAAGTCTCCTCTTTTTCTTCTCTCTTCAGTTGTATTTCTTTTAATCTTTCCTCGTCTTCCAAATCTGGCACCATCTTTGTTGCTATTCTCTGTATTCTTTCCAATTTCATCACGCTTTTTTTTGTGAGGGGACAAAATAATTTCTGCATATTCCAGTTTTGGTCTAATCAATCGAAGTATTTTTCTTATAATATATTTATATAAGAAGTGAAAAGCCATCTGTATATTCCTTAGCATCATGAATGTGTCACTAAATATTCAGTTTATATGTTTCTCTGGTGATAAGTTGTCCTGTATTAACACACAATATATATATATATTTTTAAAATTTTTTTCTATTGATATAATATTGTCTCCTAACTGATATGTCTCATTTCACTTTCCCATTTCCAATACATGGCATTTCCCACTTATTGCTCCATTCATATATCTTGTTAATATCATTGTGTGTATGTGTATGTGTGTATTTCATATAATATATCCAGTGACAGATCAGATTCTATACTATATTGCCTTGTACACGGAAGCAAACTGGACCATTTACCACAAAATGTTATTATAGACTCATGAGATCCGAGTTTTGTTACATGTTAACCCTATGACCTGCAATTCTCCCTCCAAGCTAGTATTAAGTCTGCATCAAGCAACTAAGGATGCAGCTCACAGGTGACCTTGTGATATTATTGGGAAGCTAATTGGTGTGATATTTTTTCATCTATTCTCATCAGTGCATACGTGGGCCTTTTATTTAACAGACTTTGGTGGACGGAATTTATGCAAATGTTTTAGATCAACAGGAGTGAGCTTGTGAATGGTAAAGTGGCAGACTGAGGGACTGATGGCTTGGGATGGATTTCATAAACCCATTTATCTTTATCAATAAATAAGATAAGGCTGTTTGGAGTTGCTATCAAACATTTTGTGTATACTTGTGGCCCTCGTGCTTGAACATTTCTTGTGGTGTGTGAATTGTTGCCATTTTCACAGCTGGTGACATATTTGTTTTAATTGGACTTAGTCATTGTTCTCACTGTCAACCATCAAGTGAAGTTGTATCCTTCATGAGGGTAGTCTTGTGTTTTGTTTACTTGAGCCATGTCTGTAAACAAGAGTCTGGTGTCCAATGCAAGGAATACTATCTATGTGCATACCACCATCAAACCTACTCAATTGTAATGTCTAGTGGTGACAAGTTTGGTTTTGCATTCTGAAATCTGCCTCTAAAAACTTGTACATGGATATCTTGAGTGTTTGTAGTGTGAACAGAGTGAATGGAAGGTGTGGTCTGCTTCGTTAAGAAAAAAATAATGATTTGTGTAATGGTGGCGATGGTTAAATTTATCACTGAAATGGTATGGTTACCTGTAAAGAATGGGTAAGTGAGATGGAAAAGGATATAGAAGACTGGTATAGATCCTGTAGTTATGACAACATAACTCCTGTAAAATGAGTTGCAGTATACATGAAACAAAGAGAATGAGTGAAGAGACTGGTGTGAAACAATGCAGTGTATGGTAAGGAGGAAGTGGAACCTTACTGTAGCAAGGGTCCAAGGCACGCATCAAGAGTGACTAGATTAGACTAGAGTCACCTAGAGTAAGATTACACTGAAACATGAAGAAAGCAGGTGTGTGTGGAAAGTAGTAAACAAAGTATATAAAAAAAGTAATATAAAAAAATAAATAAATAAAGGCTATTAAAGGTTTGATTAATGCAAGGAAGGAAAATGTGAAAACTAAAAAAAAGAGCTACATGGACAGTTAATGCCATCTTTGTTGAATAGCGTGATGTGTGCGCTACAGGCATGAAGAATTAAATGCAAACAGCAAACATTAGTAATCTGAGAAGCAACCATGAAACAATGTGAAGGACAAAGTGGTACATTGGAGATGCATAATATGCACCAGTAGTGGTGCCGCACCTACACACTATTGATCAGAAGCAGAACCAGATCAGATGTATTATGTCAAACAGGAAAGGATGGTCAATCAGAGAGAGAATATGAACACAAGATATTAATCGGGCAAAACAAAGGACTTGGAGATGGGATATGGTAAAAAAAAAATGTATGAGGCAGTCAAAAAGAATTATGGAAAAATGAAATTTTTTCATATGATGCGAAGGAAGGGAAGACTTAGTAATGGTGAATGAACAACCCTTTCTGGAATGACTCGTGAACAATACTTTACAAAACATACCATGCTGTTAGAGGTACTGTATCTGTTTATTTGTCCATCTATACAATTGATTGACCAATTAATGTACATTTAATTTCAAAAGTAGGGTTGATGACTGTCTTGAAACTTACTTATTATTGTTTGTATTGGTAATTTATTATTGCAATAAAGCTGTACTTTAAAACACTATGCCCTAAAATTATTTGTATTTCATTATTTTTTCATACAAAACCGTGCATGTGATAAGGCATGAGGTTTCCTGCAGACCACTTTCACATTCATTATCTTCATAAACACTCAGCTATCAAGATCCTATCATCTCAGTCCTTCACTTCCATAATCATTCACTCCTGTCTACTGTCATACCATAACACACTATTTTGCATGTTAATGATGTTAATTGCAATTTTCTTTCTTTTTTTTGTTTCCAAACTGTTCTCATTCTATTTTAAACTATTATTTGACCTTTTATCCACTGTGGGCTAAAATTGATTTAATATATAGTTACTCTCAAGTATTGTACTGGGTTCCAGTAACTAAATGACACAATAACTCATACATTGTCTGTGTTACTGGGGCTGAAGCCTGGAATCTTAATGTATAATGTTCATTTAAAACTTGCAGACTCCAGTGGATGCCTTAGTTGTTTGGTGTTTGGTGTGTGGTGTGTGATTACAGTGCAGTGCTTGTAAGGATGTAAGGATGGCTGTGTGGAATGTGAGAGCAAGTTGTTATGAAGCTAGGATGGGAAGCCTGTCATGCAATGGTCTGAGGTGCAATGTGGCCTCATCACAGGGAGATATTACTATTTGGGTTGATATTGAAAACTTTCCTTCCTAGACAGCCCACCCTATTCAATATATGAAATGAGATTAATTATGATTATGATTACGATGATAATGACAATGATGATAATAGTGATGATGATAATGACGATGATGATGATACATATATATTTTGAATTTGTTTATTTTACAGGCAGAAGATAAAACTAATGTTTAAAATTACAATAATTTTGGAGGCTTCAGCAAAGCTTTATCTGACAATCACTAAAACCTTTGGAAACCTGAGGGAGTGGCAGAGTAAGCTGAAGGAGAAGCGCAGTAGGTGGTGGTTGGGTGCAGCACCACTCACAGAGGAAGACTCTCCACCTCTCCCATCTCAGTGACGGGGTCGTCCTCGAGGGAGTAACTCAGCATCACTTTCAAGGACACATTCAGCTGCAAAGATAATACAGATATAATATTATTACATAGATCTACAAAGAGTTTAATTTGAACAGAATCTAGTGATAGTGTTCTTCGGGGAGACACACGTGGTTAAACAAAAAGGTTTTTGTTCATGCCTTCTTACAGGATGGACAACATAGGAAAAAAGTTGAATATAGAGATCCTTTTCAATGCAAAAGAAATGTAATGCCATAACTTCAAACAAAAAAACTACTCCATAAGTATTTTCTTAATTCTACATTTTTACTCAAAATATTCTTACACGTTCATTCTTCTGCAATTTGTATTTGTTGAACTTCAAAATTTCCCCATTTTCTTTAATTTCTACCATTTTAGAAATGTGTGCGTGTGTATAAATATAATTTATTTATATATATATATATATATATATATATATATATATATATATATATATATATATATATATAGAGAGAGAGAGAGAGAGAGAGAGAGAATATTAAATAGTTTTTTCCATTTATTAGAACTAAAACTTACTTTGTTTGGGTTGGCGATGAGCATGATTTGTGTTATGGCGGGAGGCGGCAGGAATGGGCTGTATGCTGCTAGGCTGGTGGAAGATGGAGCTTGTAACCGCACCTTACAACCCTGCAATAATACTTCCATTATTTTCTCTATACTAGGAAGTAAGAAAGCAAATCACTGTGTTGTTTATGAAAGTAAGTGTTGCTGATAAAGGAAAATACTTTGCAAGCTAACAGATGACTTTCTCTCACTTATAATATAGTACACAATAAAAGTACATTGGTAACAATTATACTCCATTCATCTGAAGCCTAGATGATCTTCCTTTATAAATGTACATATCCAGTCAAACAAACTAAGAGCTAGTGCTACTGATGCAAACTGGTGACTTGATCTGCAGTACACTTCCTGTCTTCCCTTCCCTCCGTTCCTCTCACCTTGGGCACCACAGCCTGCAGCACGTAGTTAGTGATGGGTTGACTGTTGCGCGACACCACTGATGCCACAACCACTGCTACATCCTCCCTTGGCTGGTTTTCAGTGAAGTGTAATGTTACAGACACTTCATTGCTGTCCAGAACTATTACCGAGCCTTGTTTGCCTAACGGTACAAAGGAACAGTGATGTAAAAATTACTTGCAGAACAGATAATACGAATAAATATCTAACATGCAGAGTTATTAAGTGTACAGGAAAATTCTGGCAGTATTGAGAGAGAGAGAGAGAGAGAGAGAGAGAGAGAGAGAGAGAGGAGAGAGAGAGAGAGAGAGAGAGAGAGAGAGATGATGATGGGTTCTTACCAGGTTTAATGCTGTCTAATGTCACTTTGAGGTCAGTCATTGGCTTCACTTCCATAAACTGTGGGTTGGAGGTTGAACTTTTTCTCCTGTTTTCACCCACTTTAGGTTTTGTTTCTCCAATACTCATGTTGTTTTTAACTTCTGATTTCATATTAGCTAAGAGTGAGCCCATTATATTTTCCGTGGGGCCATCCAGGAAAGGCCTATCATCCAAGAGAGAGGCTGCTGTGTCAACAGTATTGTTAGTGGTAGCAGTGGCAGCTACGGCAGCTACAGTGGTGGTGGAGGTGATGTTATTACAACTCAAATCTCCACTGAGCAAGTCTAGGTTGAGCAAAGCATCCATACCCTTCCCTGGTAGACTGGCAGTGTTCACGCCAGTGGCAGCCACGGCCGGGGCAGGATGGCTCGGCACACTGGGGGTGGGTGTTGGTGATGCTGTGGCCACTGTGTTAGTTTGGTGTAACTGTTGTTGTTGCTGCTTCATCTGATTCATGCTGAGTTTCTCCGGCACTTTAAAATGCACCTGGACTTGAGTGTTGGGGGGAAGACTCTGCTTGATGAGGGATGAACCAAACTGTTCCAACTCCTCCAAAGGATCTGTCCGTCCCTTGTTTTCAATTTCCACCTTGTCTGGAAGGCAAGTTTCACCTAAATCAATGTTCATTGTTTTCAAATACTGTAACCCTCTTCATTACCTTACTCTTTATTATGAATTCTATCAAATTTTCCATGATTCAAAAAAATTTTCACATATCCTGTGTGGCCTTCATGCTTGAAATTATAATTGAACTAACTGAGCCATATCTTGTATAGTAAATATATATATAAGGAATTGATCTTTTGATCCAGTACACACCAGGCACAAGCATTTCACTAATCAGCCATAATTCACCAATGCAGAGTTCGCTGGGTTGTCAGTGTGTCTGCTTACTCTCTAAACAGACTGTTGTGAGTTCAAAGAAAAGTGAGGAAGTTTAAGTGATGGAATCCATTCTTACCTGTCACCTTGGCCGAAGTTTGAGGGATGAGTGGTGTTGGGGACATGAGGCTTGGCATGGGGGTGCTGAGGGGCAGAGGTGAAGTGGATAAGCTGGGAAAGATGCCTCCGAGGTCCTCCAAAAAGGAGTTGCTCTCACTGGATTCTTTGTTCACTTGGCCCAAGTCAATACTGTCAAGTCCTGTAAATACAAAATAATTACTGATGTTATTACAAGGAAGTCTCTCATCAAATAATGTCTAATACAAGTATTTTGTATTAGGTGAAAATAATTGCAAATATTAATAAATGATGAAGTAAGGACTCTTAGCAGTGTTTAAGTTATTTAATAAAGAGATGCGCAGGAAACTGGTTTACAAATAGTGTAGTGGGTGAGTGGAAGAGGTTTGCAGCAGCCAGGTGTAAGTGTGAACATAACAGCAAGCTTTAAGCAAAGGTTAGGGATGGTAAAGAAGAGAGGTGGTATTAGGCAAAGAGAAGGTGCCTTGTGTAGGCCAACTAGCCTCTTACAGACTCTATGTTGTTATGTAGTCAGTTTTCTCCCTCATTCCTTCCCATTGAAATGCACATATCACATACCCATTTCCTTCAGATCTTTGTTGACAATGTTGGTGGAGACTTGGTTGGTTGGAGCCTCTTCAGGGGTAGACAAGTCAAGGAGGATCTCAGCATCATCATGAGACGATTCTTGTCCATTGGCTGCTTGGCTACCAGTGGATACAGGAGTGTTGCAGGAGTCCATGGGTGAAGTCTCTATCCTGGTGCCTTCCACAACCAGCTTATAACGACCCATCACTCGGGACAACTCATCGTTTGCCTTCAACAAGTCTCCTGGTGAAAAAAAAATGATGGGTAATGGATTTATGTACTTGCTTAATGATGATATGAATGGCATAAATACATTGGGTTAAGAGTATATTAAGATAAGGGAAAATTGCAACTACAACAAATTTCATCATCATATCACCTCCAGATTTTAATAACATTTATTTAACCAATATCTAATTAGTATTTCTACATTATGTATATTGTGTATGTAGAATAGAAGGGAAAAATAAGGCTTTTATGTTGAAAGGAAATGCAGTGTATCCTTATAATTAGAGAACGTTTCAAAGAGGTGGTTTCAGGTTTCCATTGTTACCTGATGCATCCACACAAGGCAGATGGAAGAACACAGGGATCAATGGAACACATTATAAATACACTTCCATTCAACATACTCAATAAAGTGACACCAAAAGTTTATATTTCATCATAAACTGTGAGCCAGGAAGGAGATAGGAAGTGGTCCTTTAATCCTTGTAAGTAAATGTCCCGTTAGTCTACCTACCAATCCCCTCATCTTTGTCATCCATCTCGGACACCAGCCGGTACAGGTTGGCTCGAAGGGAAGCACAAGATGAGTGGAGTTCCAGCATGAGGTCAAGGTCAGGCTGGGATGCTGGACTCTCCTGGTGGCGTGACAGCATCTCGTCCAACACACGTACATTGTTTAGTGCAGTCTCCACCTGTTGATAAATTAAAACTCCGACTCAGAATTCAATTTTTTCTTAAGGATAACAAGTAACGTAACATCAAGAGTAGGTTGGATGGAAGAGGATGGAAGGTGTAATCAACAATATTGCATCTTCCACACAAACGGTGGAATATCCTTAATAGTGCTAGAGATAAGCATGACAACCACACCTCCACAATCCGCCTGGTGGAGCGCTCCATCCGACGCTCATCCTCCTTCACCATGGACTTGATGAGTGCATTAGCCTTCTGGAGGTCCTCTGGGTTCCTGCTGCGGAGTAACTTGTGGAGCATGCGTGACTTTTCCTCATCCTCAAACACAGCATTAGCCCTTGGACGTGGCTCAGGAAGACTTGGAGCACCTAGGTACCTCGGGTCATCCTGGAAGGTGTTACTCTTTCATTAATTAAACTATAAACATCATCATTGTCATTACTATTTACTGTGAGTCATTAGGTTTGCCAGATTACTATTTCCAACCTCCTCCCTTACCTTTACAATGCCCTGTTTCTTGAGCATGTTGTAAGCCTCCAGTATCTTTGCCTCCCCCTTCAAGTCAAGTGTCCAGCTGAACAGAAGCTCCACCACTCGCTCCTTCACAGCTGGGTGGGTGTGGTTCCCCAAATATTTAGGTGACACCAACTTAATCATTTCATTCAAAAACTTAAACTTGCCTATTTCATTATGGAAGGTGGAGCCACAGTTGTTGACACATGCTTGAAGAACCTGTAATGTAAGGAAGCAGAGTTATGGCCACACCAAGTTAGTTCAAATAGCGTTAGCACACCATTGATGTATTCTTCACTAATGGTTGCATCATCAATACTACTAATACTCACTCATACAACTTAATAATTTGTTGTCACTAGTCTTGATCAACTAATTTCTCTCCCATTTGTCTTCATATTCATCCTATTTTTTACCCATCACACTCCATACATCCTTGTTTTTTATCCCTTTTTCATCTATTATTGAACCATCACCTTTTTGTATTCTAATAATCATTGGTACTTTGGTACATACCACCAAACACCTTCCTATATGCTTTTATAAAAATTAGCATGTTATCTATGAAGAGTCTATGCTGTATCACACAAGCCCTGAAATATCACTTAGTCTTTTAATACATTTCATATATGTATATACTTATCTGGGGAAAGTTATATTTTTTACTGTTGTTTAAGTATCTTCCCTTTCTCAATTTCTTTCTTGTTTCCTCTCAAATATCCAGCATTTCCTTGTCAAGACAATAGTAGATCTTTTCTATCTAATTCTTCCAAGTCATTCATCAATTTAAATATACACTTGACCCTCAATTTACTGGAGTTAATGGGGAGTCTAGTCGTCCGTTACTTGAAGCACACGGTTAATTGGTATTCCGTGGCAAGCATTCTCGTCACTCAGGTTGAGACTAGGTTGAGAAGTAAACACTAACTCTGCCACCTAACAGACACATTTTTCAAGCAGTGGACTTTTTGAGCTCCTGTCCTGTAGTGGATGAAGTCTGTTAAATGTGAAGTCCATTAAATCAATGTTTGTTAAATTGAGGGTGGAGTGTATTGTAATGAAGTGTCCTCCCTACAATTGACTTACTGAGAGTGCCTGGAGAGCCTCACGTTCCTGTGGTGATTGTATCTTGTGAGCCAGAAGCCTCACCACTGTAGACACACCTGCTGGCTCTGAACTGACAGCCTGACACACGGCCTGGATGGAATTTGGATCATCCTCAACATTGAGAGGACTTGTAGATTTCTCTGTTGAAGGAATTACCATATTAATTACAATCAGTGTAGGATATTTGGTTATCATGGAGAATAAACGGTATTATTACAGTGCAACTATATGAAGGTCATGTGACTTTGTTATACTGCTCTTCTGTCATGACCCAGAAGGAACAAGGCATCAATGACTATAGAGTAGAAAAAAAAACTGTCAATCTAATGCAGTAATCAACTTTTTATAATTGTTTCAGCACTGTCCTGCTCTTTTTCCTTAAACTATTCATATAAATGGAGGTTATGTTAAGTTATATGCTTCAGAAATAAGCAAGCATGACTTCACTTGTGACATCAGGAGAGGAGAGTTGATACACATCCTCCCATTAAGTAGATAACATTATACAACTCAAGTTAGGTTGAGGCATCACATCTACAAGGCTATACTTAGGGTGAGTTGCAAGAACATGTCAGGTTGAATACCATGTAGATTTAACAAAGAGACAGCTAAGAAGGAACAACACTGAGATGGATAAAAGAGTTGTCACCATTTCTAGCCACACACGAAGCCTCACAAGGATTACATTGCACGATTACTAAACAAAAATCCTTCCTTTTCTTATATTACAGTAATGTTCAAATTAGTGTAATTCTTAATTAATTTATTCACGGTTCTTGTTGCTTTTACATATTCATTTGATCATTTTGGATTCCTTCATTTTCAGCCTAATATTTTCAATGGCCTAAGTTGTTTTATGATGCAACATTCATATCTTAGTTTAGGCTGTACATCAAATCATTCAAGTCCTACATGACAGTCATCGCACTAGATTAACTAACTGTTTGTGTGATTGTTTCCTGTGTTGCATTGTTGTTGTTAGGCAGAGTTGGGTGGTTGAGTGGCCGTAGCTCATTAGTAATCACAAAGGCATTACAAGGCAGCAGGTAGTTGGGCTGTTGTAGGGGACGGGTGTATAATCGTAGGTGTCGATGGTCCTACAGTTCACTAGGTTAGGTTAGGTAGGACTAATCCGTCAAAATGTAGAATCCAAACTGTTACATCCAATGATTAGTCAGGATGCTTCTTTTCAAAGCTATTGATTCATGTATGTAGGCAAAAAGTTATTAAATAATCCCCTAACTAGGTAACTAAACATCATATAATTCTACTATAGTTGTATATTTACACAATGTTTCATAAAGCATTATCGGTGGTGGTGCTAATTAGAATGAATAGGCAACTGTTTTGTTAATTAACGATGCGTCGGGTGTTACGGCACCTTGGTTGGACTAGTAATTACACACACCACTTGTTGAAGGTTACCTTGCCTTGAGGGTGAGGTGTTGCATCAAGTGCGTGAAGGGTGACCTGTGTGTGCCTTGACATGACCACTGTTCACCTTGGTGTACTAATGTGCTTCACCCCAGTGTACAGTAATAAAACGGTTGTTGTGTGCTGGTTATACAACCTGCCTATACTAAGTAGTGTTACACTGGGCCTGGGGAGTCTAACCATGTAGTTAGGACCATAAGACATAGGTTAGGTAGGGTGGGCGGCCCGTCTAGTTTGATTCACCTGTCAGGTGTCCTAACAGGTTGCGGCCTTCAAGGTGTAGCTCAGCCACTACCTGTTACCTGTGTGTGTACACTACTTGTGTACACACTCATTAACCATTCAAGGTGATGCGTGCTACATTGAAAAAGAATTGCATTTGTTTTAGCACATGATAACACAAACTTACGTATTAAAACCTCTAATGTTGGCGCAGGAGCCGCCATGTTGGTGGTCACTGGTGTTGTTACTTCGAAACCCTTCCTGCGTCAGCTGAAAATATAACAACAAAGCTACAATCACACAGAATTGGTTTTTAACCTTCAAAAACAGATGTATGAAAACTTGAAGTTGTGACAGAAAGTCTACTCCAAGGATCATTATACCAGGAAATGTTTTGTTTTCTTTTTTATATTAACAAAGTCAACAACTTCAAGTAATCGGACACTTCATTCTACAAGAAAATAATGGATATTACAGCGATAACAACACGCACAAACACACACACACACTCACACATATGTGTGTGTGTGTATATATATATATATATATATATATATATATATATATATATATATACATACAAACACATACGCACACACACACACACACACACATACTCAGTGCTACATGTAACTATAATTTCACACGTTGTATATAACAAAATGTACTAACACATGTGAGACAGTCCAAGGGGAGAAGGCAGGCTTTAATATGTGTGTTTGTGAACCTAGATGAAGCAGCAGGTTAAGTGGTCACCTGCCTTCTGCCTTCCTGCCGTTTGGTCCTGAACTCCTTTCCTACATGCCCCGCCCTTTCCCTCCCTCCTCCATAATCACACTAACTACACGCCGGAAGTTTAACACTATCGCCCTTTGAGATTGCTGCTAACCGCTCTTTAATACACTCGTTTGCTCTTGTAAGTATAGGCAGCAGGCAGCCAGATCCCTGAAAGTTTGGATGTGCAAAACTCTCCCAGGGAAGTAATATATTATTCTACAATAGTATATACGATGTGGTTATAGAAGCAACACACTTGTATCCTGTGTCGGTTTACTTGTAATTACATTGATTTATGTCGTATATCATCATTATCAGCAGCAGTAAGGTAACAGCCTCTATGAATCCACTGAGGACAAAGACCTCCCCCAACTTTCTTCACTTATATCCGTCGGCTGCCTGTCTGATGCAAGCCACACCAACAAAACTGATCTCATCTCTCCATCTAGTTCTCTGTCTCTCCTACCTTCTGTCACCATCCCTAGGCTGCCATTCTGTTACTCTACTTGTTCACGTGTCATTGTCCTGCATAATAATTAACACCTTTCCAGTATTCCAGTATTTCGTTTTGGAATTATACCCATAATTTTAGACCTTTATTCAATTTATAACTCTTCAGCTTATTCCGTTGAACATAACTCTTCATTAGAATTCTCTATCATTATCTTATTTTTGTATGTCATGTCGCTCCAGTGTTTGCTTTGGTCCTGTGCTCAGTGGGATGATCTGAGTGAGGCCTTGCTACCATGATTTTCCTATAATGGCTATTGCTAGTCTATATACAGGCAAGGAAGGATACATTCATACATTCCAAACACTGTATTTAATCTTACAGCGTGTTAGCCTTGGTTCGACTCAGTCTTCTCTCATGGTGCCAAAGAAACACAGGCGGTGCACAAACACCATATATAGCCATCCATCTCCTGAAATTCATGTCCTTTATACTTCTCAGAAATCATACCGATTTAATTTTGGGAGACATTTTGGGATGGTCTTCACAACAGCTTCATCGAGTATGCTAGTTGGAGTCTGTTCCTTTAAGTGAAGGAATACACGTCATATGGGTGAATGAGATATGACCCACGACTTCTGGACGAACATAAGACTGACTGTCATAAATTCTGTTAGCTATGTGCGTTAGTTATGGTCGTCTATATAACTATGTAGAATACGGGCCCTGGGTTTTCCTAGCAGCCAAGTGAGTTACCGGCCTGTTAGGTATATAAGCAGAGGTGTGGAAAGAGTCGCCAGCCATCATGCCAGAGCTGACCATCTGTTTCACCTTGACATTGCGATTACCTGCAGGAAATGAAAGGGCGTGATTTTAGGTATCAGAGCAAATTAATTTCCCAAGCCAATGCAGCGCGATAGTTGCATACAGACAATAATCCTTGGTGTTTACATAACGGAACTTGCAGAGTAGATACTGAAACACTCGAATGGTGATAGGCCGCGGAAGACACTTTAAAAGAGACACAACGGCTAGACTTTATCAGGAAGAGTCTCATACTCATGGTAATATTTGCAGCATGTATGGTTTTGGTGCTGGTCCACTGGCACTGCATGAGGTGGTGAGGTGGATGCAGCTGTACCGTGTTATGACATATGTTCAACAGCTGTACGTATGATGAACAATACATTTGGTTAAACATTATGGCTTGAGTTACAATAATACCTTAGCCTCAACAAATTGTATCCTTCCGTGAGTGAGAAGCATAAAACTTTCTCGCTCAGTTTCCCAACAGTGTTACTCGGTGTAGGATGGTGACTCAGTGACTGGGCCTCACCACGGTACACATCACCTCAGCCAGTCCCACCACAGGAAGAACACACAGGAAGGAAGCCATTCTGTAAGCGTTGACATGAACGAGTCACTTGGCGAAAGGCATTGGTAGTGGAAGCACCTCTTTTGGTAGGCTTAGTTCATTTTTTTTTTTCTTGTTTAGCTGGAGTTCTCAGTTTCGTAATTTACTGTCCTTATTGTTTCTCTTGGTCGTCTATTGTAACTCGAAATAATTACAAAAAACATGTATTTGAACCATCTGAACTTCATATAGTGTCTGGGTATCCTTACAGCCATACAGCTATACGTATACAAAACGTATATGCAACGTAAGGAAAATTGTCTCGACATGAACTCCCCTTACATAGAAAGCTTTAATATAGCGTTGTATATCTATGCAAATATAAAGTAAATAAGTTACATAACTGCTACGTTAGAACGATATAAAAAAGCTGACGTAACATGATTCCAACTTAGTATAATTCAATCTGGATGCAATGACGTTTTATTTGCACTGGGATATATAATGATTGAATTTCACATTTATACACCTCATACGTGTACTTATGAAGTGTTTTTAATTATAGATTAAGATAATTAATCAATCAATCAGTTATTAAGCGTTCATCTTGAGTTGTGTTGTGTTCGTAGGAAGAATCCGCATTAATCCGAACAAAATCCAGAGTATTCTCATCCATCCGGGCGTACGTGTACCAAGGCAGGATGATACCTGCTGGCCCTTCACGCTTATTCCTCACCCTATATGTAACTCCTTGATAACATGCTTTGATTAGCTAATGCCATAACTCTTACTATTCAATGGACATATTAACATTTTGATCTCATTATTCTTATTCAAGGCCGTGTCACTAAGAAACAAGGAAAGTCAGGAAGCATTGCGTGTCTGGCATCACTGGCGAGGCAGCTGCCGGATCGATGGCCTTGACGCAGTTCGGAACGCGGATCGTCTCCAGCATAACCTAATACAAACAAAGATATCCTCTCACATATACGTCCTCCTCTACCATGAAAACCTATCCATATTAACTGAAAAACGTATATTCATTTATTTTAGATACGTTAAATGCACCATGTGTGTTTTATAAGGAAAAAAACAAGGGATGATTGTACATCGCGTCTCGGATTGCATAGTGTTGAGAAGGCCTCGCGCGCTTAAACAAACGTGTAGAATCTTGGCTCTATTTAGTGGTTTTCCATGTCCTTACGGAGCTCCGAGAAGGTGATACGCGCTCTCAAAACACAAACTATTATAACAGATGGCTAACAGTCCAACAGGCCGGGTGAGTACAGCTAAATGAACGCCATTGATAGTTTGTCTGGAAGTTGTTTAGAGCATGGGATGAAGGTGGAGGTGGATGACGAGTGGATGTGATGGGTATAGTGCACTGACAACTATAAGGGTGATGGGAGGGGGTGTTTTGGAGGGTATAGGGAGGTTGTATAGGGTGTGGATGGTGTGCTGGGGGTTATGTGGATGTGGTGTGGGTGGTGTGGATGACTGACAGTTGCGTGGGTGATTTAAGGGTGTTGTGAGGGATGGATGAAGGGTGTAAGGATGGGTGAAGGTGGTGTAGGGTGCTGGTGTTGACTTAAAGGTGTTTGTATTAAGTTAAGTTAATGGTTAGGTGGAAATTAAGAATTGCTATTTATTGTTTAATATTTTGAGGTTATTTTTACACTTTAGGTAATAATAAAGATATATGACTTTGTTTACAATGTGTTTATAGTTATTTATGTATCTTAGTTGTTCTTCGTTGTGAAGTAGATGTAATTCAGTAACAATTCTTAACTTGTTGCCATATATTTCCATATTCAAACATAATATTGTCATTTATGTGAGTGATTATATTAATTTTAATCTTATATATAGATTAGTGTGTATAATTAAGTTTGTATTTGCTTGTATTACCTTGACAGTTATTTTTTTTGGAGGGGAAAGTGTAAATAAATCATTATATACAGAAAATGGAGTAAAACTTAGATGAGATACATACTTTTTTGATGGTACAAGTATAAGTATTTTCCCAAAGCCATGACAATAAGTTTGGGGAAATAAGGTTAATAGGTGTGGGAATATTAATTTGTAAAGAAACTATTACTTACCATATTAATTGAACAGCAATTTCATGTGTTAGTTAATCTTTTACATGTGTCTAGTATAATATTAGTTTAGTTTTAACCCATGATAGTTTTTTGTCATGTTTTGAGGTGATGTGCATTGTTACCTCCTCACTAATAACTTTACTGGTGCCACTTCTGTTATAAATCAAGAATGTCAATTATTTTCGTGTCAACAATAACAGTCAACAGTAACAGACCTTTAAATTATTTCTCATCAGTAACATTAGTGAGGAATTGGACTTTTCTACTTATTAATCTTTATATATAGTCTTGTGATATTGTTTATTCACTTGTGGGTCATTTACACTTCCTTGCATTAGGTGAATACTGCATGTATGTGAATTTAAACACTACTGATATATACTTTTAAACAATCATGAGAAAGAAAACATTGAATGGTAATTTCCATCTGCTCTTTTAAGCCTTAAACGATAGTTATTATATTTATGAAATGTTCTTTTTATGTGAAAGTATATGTGAAGCCACTTACCATAACATTGAACATTTAATTATGATATAGTGTGTAATAGTGATGGTGGAAGGTGTGAAAGATAACTATATTGTGACCTGCTAGCTTGAAGGGGTATTACAGGTGGGTTTGAGGCAGCATCATTGTCTCTGTAACAATGTATTCCTAATCACTGGTGTCAAATGCAGAATAAGCCTCATTGTCATTGTCAGATTCACTAAATACTGAGGAAGCTCCATCGTTTTAACTTTCTTCAGTGTCCTTTCCTTTCAAGTTGTTACAGTGTTTTCTATTATTGTGGAAGTGCTTGGTGGCTTGGTGTGGGCTCCATGGTGGCCTGGTGATCACTAATGGCTGGCCTCAAAACCACCATGGTCAGGTAGACAAGTGATGGAACCTGTGAAGCTTGTGATGAATGTTTATAAAATTAGTGACGTGCAGAAGCCTGATTTTAGAAGCAGTGGCCATCGTTGAAGGGTTAATGATATCTTTTGTAAGGATGGAATTTGAGAAGCTATTAATTATAAACATCATTTGTTAATTTCCTAGTATGTTTTCCATGCTCCTTCCCGTATCAATTCCAAGTTTGAATCAAATTAACAATATCTTTTTTTGGCATGGCATCATATCACTTTTTTTGTGCAGGTCACCACACTACTATTATTGTTTTGAAATGTTTGTCTTCCTGTTCAATTACTTATATTAATTTCAAGAGGGGAGCTTATGAAGATGATACTTATTTGTATTGATCTATGAAATGTTTTTTTTCTTTTTTCTTTAATTAACTATATGTTTTACCCGTTTGATAAATTTCAGGTTTGATCCCTGGTCCCCAGTCTTGAAGTGTTCCTACAACAAGCATTATGGAAGATTCACAGGTAATGATAAAGGACATTGTGTTTGTGTTAGAAGGTACAGTATAGGAAAAATATTGAAATGTATATACTGTAGGATACTTGGCAAACAAATAATAACACATTCATTGTCACTTACATAACACAAGTGGACATGTGGATAGACAGTGTGCAGCACCCAACACACCACCACACCACCACACTACCACACTAACACCATCACCTCAACATACCAAACAGAAGTGACACCAAACAGAACAAAACAGCAGACAAGGCAGGTGTGTGTGCAGGTCCCTTAACACACCTGCACACACCTGTTACTAACACTCACTAACAACACCACGCCAACACAACACTAACACTGCACTTTGGTAGCTAATCAATGGGTTTTGGCTGAGCTTGAAATCCATTAACAACTCTTTTGATACAACAGATCTAATGTCTGATGATTATAGACATGTTGAAAGGGGTGAGATCTGATATAATAATATTATGTAATTTGATCAAAAGATAAGAAAATAATGTGTATGTATTGATGGGGAGGAATATATATATACTTAACATGACCAAGGTTAGGGGAGTAGAAATAGAGGAAGGGAGTGAGTTGAAGGACTTGTACACAAGTTGATATTGAGACAGAACAACTAGAATTAAGTTGAATTTCTCTCCACATTACACATAAGTGAAGTGCAGCCACTTGAATACACATGCAGAGGTAAGCAAACAAATATGTGTAGGGCGAAAGGGAGGTTTGTGTCATGACTATGGATCTGTTAGTGTGTCAGTAAGCACTTCCTGTAAATTCACTCAACGTCATTAGATGGAGCCACTCACAGTGTTCCATTAGCTTCATCAAAAGAGCTTATAACAACACTACCTATATTTTTAATGCACCCCATGTGACTATGAATGTAACTGAGTGTACTTTGCAGGTTGTGAAGAGCAGCAGTGGGTCACCAGCCATCAGTGTGGTTGTCACAACTATCCCCACCTCCACCTCCCAGACGGCCTGTGTTGACCCCACCACCTCGGAGGCAGCACCACCACCCCGCTACTCACAGGTCAAGCTGGTTGGGGTGGGTGGACTCGAGAGACAAAACTACTGCTGCGGCCACTGGTTTCCTTCTTCTAAGAGCTATCTGTGGCACCTGGCGGAGAAGGCGCTCACAGACACCAGCCATAAAGCCAAGCTGCTGGAGATGGGCATGGTGCGCTGTGCTCACTGCTCCGTCTGGGTCCACACTGAGAATATCATTGCTCACATTGCAAAGGGTCACAGCAACATCAAAGAGGCCCAGAAACCCAAGATGGTGCCAATGGGTGCCATTACTGATGTGCCCGGGCTCAGTGGGGAGTCCATGCTGGGCGGGACAAATATTGTGATCAAGGTGACGGGAAAAAATTCTGCCAAGTCCTACAGCAGCAGCATCGCCAAGACGAGTGCTAATTCACTAGCTAAACCAGGCACTGTCAAGCTGGTCACCACCTCCAACAGCACACTATACCAGAAGATGCAGAACATGAACCACCCGGGCAGCAATGGAACAGACAAGGTGATTGTGCACAAGTCCCTCACCAACACAATGCCCATGGTGAACGTTGGTCCTCGCCTGGTGATGAAGTCCCTCGGGCAGGCTGGCGTTGGGCACCTGGGCCGAGGTCACAAGGTGGTGCAGCAGGTGACCCAGCCTGGCCTCAGCTCAGTGAATGGTGTTACTCTAGCCACTAACTTCAAGGTGAAGAAGGAAAGTCACTCAGGTGCACAGACACTAAACAGAGACACTCCCCTCAAGGCAATGGTTCCACAAAGCAACTTTACTAACATAGGTGGAAGAAGTTTGAAGTTAGTGAAGAGAGTAGCCAGTGAAGCTTCCAAAAGTAGATCTGTGACCAATTTAATAACTGATTCTCAAAACACCCTTGACTTACCACTTAGTACAAAACCACAAGTAAAGAAAGTATTATCCAGTGGAGTTGCGTCACCGAGTAAAAACAATCAGAGAAACAAGCGTCGCAAGCAAGTTTTAAAGCCCAGCACAGGTGACATTGCCTACACAGACACCACTGCAACCCCATCATCTACACCTCCACCAACACAACCACTCTCAGAAGGAAAGGTCAAGAGAAGAAGAGGAAGAAAACCAAAGTTACTAATCCCACCTGAGGGAGTGAATTATGAAGCACCTCCACCCAACCACAAGGGTCAAAGGAGGAGATCAAAGGAATCACATGACTATGATTTATTTACTCCCAAGACGGCACGGCGGCGGAACAGAGGGATCCGAGGAGGGTTTAAGAAGAAGCGCAGACCGGGGAGACCAAGGAAGAACCCGATAAATGAGTCACCCGAGTCTTCAGAATTGGACTCACTCTTTGATGAACTAGACAGAAGAGAAGATCTAGAGAATGAGCCAGTGGTGGTGGCGGCAGCAGCAGCAGCAGCGGCAGCAGCGGCGAAGAAAGAGGAAGAAAATATTCCTACTGTTGAACTTGACCTCTTCACTCTTCCCTCCACTAATGAGCAGGTGTCTGTCCTCCTTACTGAGCCCAAGAACCCTAACTTCAAGGTGTATGCCAGTATGGACGCCATCTTTGTTGGGGACTCAGCCTTGGGGGATGTGACCAATCAGATCGGCTATGTGACTGATGCCAATAATGTGGTGTATGTGAACCCCAGCCACTTCCTCTTCCCTAATGTGGAGGACTTGGAAAACTTTGTGCCAAGTCCCATCCTGACCATGAAGGGAAACAAGGTTGGCGTCACTGCTGTCCGCAAACCCTGGAACCTCAACGGAAACAAACCCTTGACGCCCATCATCCTGAAGCAGGTTAATGCCTCCAAAGATAACACTGAGGCTAATCTGGAGAAAAGTTGTGAGGAGAAACCACCTTCACTTCCTCATGTTGGCACAAAGTCCAGGAAGGAGGAGCTTGTGCTGAAAACCACTCAGTCTGGCAAAAATTTGTTAGTAATGCAGCAGGAGAGAGTGATTCCGAAGAAGGAACCCAAGCCAGCACCAGCAAGCATGCAGGAGAGAGTGACTCCGAAGAAGGAACCCAAGCCAGCACAAGCAAGCAACAGTCATGAAGCTGAGGTGCCACAGGTAGCCAAGGAGCCGCAAAACTCCACCATGGAAATGATTGCACCTTACGCCAAAGGAAACAAAATGAGGAGTCACAAGAAGAAAAGGAAAAGACGGAAGAGTGACATACAAAGTGTCAACGAAGAGGGAAGTGAAAATAACACTGTTGGTGGTGATGGTAACAACTCACTCACGGACAAGGAATCCGAGCTCAAGCCTGTGTTAGTGCCACCCAAAAGCAGCGTTGACTTGAAGACCAGACTCAGCGTGGATTCAAAGAGCAAAGACTACCAAGCTGTAAACAAATCCATGATACAAAAGTGTGTGGTCAAGTTAGAGGAACTTAAATATCCGTTCAATTTTGATAAGTTGATGAGAATGTCTTCTCCAGAACTTCCAATTCAATCTGGAAAGTCTGAACTTTTGAGTCAATCTAAAAAGTCTGCTACTGTAACATCTCCAGAACTTTTGACTCAGTCTGAAAAGTCTGTTACTGTTTCATCTCCAGAACTTTTAAATGAGTCTGAAAAGTCAGCTTGTGTTCCATCTGGAGAATTTTTGAGTGAATCTGTTACTGTTCCATCAGCAGAACTTCCGATTCAGTCTGAGGAGCCTGCTACTGTTGCATCTCCAGAACTTTTGAATGAGTCTGAAAAGTCTGTTATTGTTCCATCTACAGAACTTTTGAGTGAATTTGAAAAGTTTGCTGCTGTTCCATCTCCAGAACTTCTGATTCAATCTGAAATGTCTGCTACTGTTTCATCTGTGGAACTTTTGAATGAGTCTGAAATGTCTGCTGTTCCACCTACAAAACTTACGATTCAATCTGAAAAGTCTGCTACTGTTTTAACTACAGAACTTTTGAGTGAGTCTGAAATGTCTGCTGTTCCATCTACAGAACTTTTGAGTGAGTCTGAAATGTCTGCTGTTCCATCTACAGAACTTTTGAGTGAGTCTGAAATGTCTGCTGTTCCATCTACAGAACTTTTGAGTGAGTCTGAAATGTCTGCTGTTCCATCTACAGAACTTTTGAGTGAGTCTGAAATGTCTGCTGTTCCATCTACAGAACTTTTGAACGAGTCTGAAATGTCTGCTGTTCCATCTACAGAACATTTAAGTGAGTCTGAAATGTCTGCTGTTCCATCTACAGAACATT
Organism: Metacarcinus magister; assembly: GCA_029783475.1. Lineage (NCBI taxonomy): Eukaryota > Metazoa > Arthropoda > Malacostraca > Decapoda > Cancridae > Metacarcinus > Metacarcinus magister. The sequence continues at coordinate 3,902,166 of JAPQNM010000049.1, forward strand.
TAAGTGAGTCTGAAATGTCTGCTGTTCCATCTACAGAACTTTTGAGTGAATCTGAGAAGTCTTCTACTGTACCATCTGTAGAACTTCCAAGTGAATCTGAAAAGTCTGTTACTGTTCCATCTGCAGAACTTTTGAATAACAGTGAAATAGTGAAAGATTCAGAGGAAACTACTTCAGAGATCACCAACATTTTGTCAACTGAAGAGAACCAACCTGAAGAAGAGATTCCAAGTGATTTGTTAGTAATAGATAAAAGTGATACAGAGGCTATTGATGTGAGTCCAGCCGAAGAAGCGCCTACTGTCGAAGAACTAGATGCACTAATACAAGAAACCTTACTTGCTGTAATGGAAGATACATCACCAGATGCTATAGCCCCAGAAACTTCTAATCTGTGTGCTCCAGTGACTGAAATGTGTAAAGTTGTGAGTAGGACCATGTGGGGAGGTCTTCCAAGGAGGGTAAGACGGAGAAGACTGAGGACTAAGTCTGCTAACATAGTGAGCTCAATTACAGACTCCATACAAGAGTTTGTAGGCAGTGGCGGTGGTGTTAGTAGTGGTGGTGGTGTGAGTAGTGACGGTGGCGGTGGTGTTAGTAGTGGCGGTGGCGATGGTGTTAGTAGTGGCGGTGGCGATGGTGTTAGTAGTAGTAGTGTTAGTAGTGTGCGTCGTAATAGAAGAGTGCGGCATGCTAGTGAAAATTCAGTTCTACCTGACAAAGCTGTAATGAGTGAACAGAAAAGAGTGCCAGTTACTAACCAAAGTGTGAAGAGTGAAAGTGGACACTCGCCCAAAAGAAAACTTGAGAGAACGAAAGTTGATGTAGAAAGTCCTGTAGATGTTAGTGTATCAGAACAGTTTGCATATCCACAGACACCTCAAAGTAGTACAGATCTCTCTCCGCCCTCTAGAAGGGAAAGGAGAACGAGTGCTAGTAATGAGAACACGGTAACCATATCGCCAACGGGTGGAGAAAGGAAGAGAGTCAAAAAACACAAAACCAAACATGAAAATAAGGAAAAGACTGCTAAGGTTGAATCTCCTAGTGTTGAGGTGTTGAAACCCATTGACCAAAAACACAAAACCAAACATGAAAAGAAAGAAAAGACTGCTAAGGTTGATTCTCCTAGTGTTGAGGTGTTGAAACCTATTGAACAAAAACACAAAACCAAACATGAAAAGAAAGAAAAGACTGCTAAGGTTGATTCTCCTAGTGTTGAGGTGTTGAAACCTATTGAACAAAAACACAAAACCAAACATGAAAAGAAAGAAAAGACTGCTAAGGTTGAATCTCCTAGTGTTGAGGTGTTGAAACCTATTGACCAAAAACATAAAACCAAACATGAAAAGAAAGAAAAGACTGCTAAGGTTGATTCTCCTAGTGTTGAGGTGTTGAAACCCATTGAACAAAAACACAAAACCAAACATGAAAAGAAAGAAAAGATTGCTAAGGTTGAATCACCTAGTGTTGAGGTGTTGAAACCTATTGACCAAAAACACAAAACCAAACATGAAAAGAAAGAAAAGACTGCCAAGGTTGAATCTCCTAGTGTTGAGGTGTTGAAACCCATTGAACAAAAACACAAAACCAAACGTGAAAAGAAAGAAAAGACTGCTAAGGTTGATTCTCCTAGTGTTGAGGTATTGAAACCCATTGACCAAACACACAAAACCAAACATGAAAAGAAAGAAAAGACTGTAAAGGTTGAATCTCCTAGTGTTGAGGTGTTGAAACCCATTGACCAAAGTAGTAGTGAATATAGTGAACAACCTTCCATAGAATCAGACAATGAAGAAAACCCGGACCAGGTGAGGTTGGTACGGGAAAGGAGGCCAAGTTTTAAGCTCCTGGAGAGTCTATCAGTCGCTAGTCATAGTCCTAAAAGATCACCACAAAGTAAACAAGATGAACTGCTCCTTAGTCCAGAACACATACCTGGCGAGAACACGAATGTTTCCCCCATCGTGCCTGACTTGTCCCCGTCGCGTGAGTGGCTGGGACGAGGCGCCAAGCTCAAGGCCCAAGTCCTTATACAGGATCAACAGGCCGGTGTAATGGACTCTCATATCTTCCCACCTAATGACAGCCCTCTGCAGACCTCAGGTAAAAGCAACACCATAGAGGCTTTAAGTCCTAAACTGGCCTTGCTGTCACCCCCAAGGACATTATCTCATGTGCTAGCAGCAAAGAGTCCTGGTAGTGCCAAGAAGCCACTTGTTGTTGTGCAGAACAGGGAGTGGCAGGCACGAGGAGCTAAACTAAAGGCCCAGGTGATGATTAGTGATCCAGAGAGCAGCTTACTCCCTTACACCAGTGCTGAAGAACTACCAAAGCCTATTACTTCACCACCCAGCAAGAAAATCAAGCTAGACCTCTCACTCTCACCAGCGAACACCAAGGACATTCGCTCCTTCTTCAAGCCTGGAAAGTCGACGCAGTTTGAGGAGAATACATCTGTAGTGTCGTGTGGCAGCCCTGGCTCACCTCAGCTACCTCTGTCACCGCTTGCTGCCAAGACCACTAAGAGACCTGCTAGAAACGAAGGTGACATCAGAACATACTTCACCAACACCACACCTCCAACCCCGGCTAAGAAAATAAAAGAAGAAAATGTAAGATCATCACCAGAGCTATCACCACCTAAGATGTCATCACCCAAGATATCATCACCCAAGATATCGACACCTAAGATATCATCCTCTAAGATATCATCCTCTAAGATATCATCACCCAAGATATCGACACCTAAGATATCGACACCTAAGATATCATCACCCAAGATATCATCACCCAAGATATCATCACCTAAAATATCATCACCTACAATTGCGTCACATGAAAGCACTCCAACGATTTCCAAGTTAAAAGAAGATGTGAAGCCGTTCCTGGAGCCGTTCCCCATCTCCGAGTATACCTTCGAGGGCTTCAAAAGGTTAACGAGACAATCGGGTGTCCGGTCCAGGGCACTCCTGAGGCTGGTGTCCAAGTTTAAGATGAAAAAATGGACTCGCTTGGACAAATTTCCATTCCCAGTCGATCAGCTTTACGACTGGGATGACGAACTGCTCACTGCTTACAGCTTTGACTAGGTGAAGGACTGGCTGTGTGTTGTGCTCTTAGGTTCTTTTGTACTGTATGTGACTTTTGGCTGAGGTTTTGTATTGAAATGCCTTGTGGGGCCATCGCCAAACCAAGTGCTCTTTTGTTTTGTATTCGGGGTGGGGTTTAGGTGGCCTTTTCATTATTATTATTATTGAACTTATTCCAGGAAATTTAATGCCAAAATTTGCATTGTGGAATTTTTTCTCTCTCTATCTCTGTCTTTCTTTTTCTTTCTGTTTCTCTTCGTCTTTATTTTATTATTATTATTATTATTCATTCCCCACCTCGTAATAAACCAAGATGCTTTCTGTTACATGCTGTTCCTATGTTCCTCCTCCTCCTCCTCAATCAATCATTCAATCACTCTTACCCTTTCATGCTGCCTCGTGTAAGATAAGATAGTCTGGTTTCCTCTCTTCAGCCGCACACAGGTTGGAAGGATCAATTCACACCCTTGTAACAACCGAACAATTTGTATACATCAAAGTTATTTATATTCACCATTTGTAAACAACTACTGTGTCCCCTTTGAACTCTATTGGTGAATCCACAAAACCGTTGCTGTTTTTAAGAAATTGTGCACAAATTTAAATTGTATTAGATTATGTACTATTTTTCAGTAATTGTTATGTTATGTATTTATATGTAGCGATTTAAGCATTCCCATTATGCAGGGTTTTGTGTAATAAGCCAGCTCAGTCATATTCATCAAAATTAGACTATAGAATACTTAGCATAAAAAGTTTTTCAAAATACATTTTTGTGTATTTTGCAGTACAGTACAATACTTAAATTGGTTAAGACGAGTACTAGTTACCCTTTGCTGTCACAGAGATTAATTGGTCTTTACTCTAGTTAATTCAATATATGCACTATCAATGTCAATAACCATGCAAAGTTTACCTGAGTTATTCCATGATCACCCGTCTCAAAGCATCGTGTACATTAACTGTTTGGAAGATCTGATGGTGTATTCCTGCTCATAGATTTATTTATTATATGGATCAGACTCCTATTAGAATGCATACACATTTATATATATTACATACATATATATAAAGTGGAATGCTTCACCAGTCCAAAGGGGAAGGATAGATGCAGCTTATATTTTTATGTAGTTTTTAATCTCATTTTAGATCAAGTTGGGATGTGGTGGTGTTTAGATAAATTAGCTCTTATTTGTCACAGATTCCAAATATTTTTGTACAGTGCCCCCCACTCTCAATATCTGTACAGGCCATTACTCCATTGTTGTCATGAGCTTCCAAATAAAGATGAAACAAATTTGATGTCCTTGGTACCTGTTCCCCGTCTATGTGTTTAGTTTTCATATCCTATACATTAACTTGGGTCTTATATTCTCTCTCTCTCTCTCTCTCTCTCTCTCTCTCTCTCTCTCTCTCTCTCTCTCTCTCTCTCTCTCTCTCTCTCTCTCTCTCTCTCTCTCTCTCTCTCTCTTGTTGAGTCTGGCATTGTTGCAAACGGTGGGTCTCCAATGTATTTATCTTGGCAAAGGATCTGAATTGCTATCACACTATTATACTCTCATAACAGCAAAAAAAAAACTACTTATCTTCACCCTTCACTTTCTGCTCTTTACAATGTCTTCTTTCCCAGTCTGCTTATCATGCGCTCAAACACCAGTAATAGTCTTCATGGTATTCAGAAGCTTTATAGTGTTGGCTGGTCCAATCATTGTTTCCTTCATCATCATTATTACTATTATCTCATTAAAGTTAACCTCATTACAAAATTTAGAATTACGTCCATTAAGTAGCTCGAGCGGATTCTTTAATAACCTTGTTTGATCGATTGTATTCAGATGTCAGACTTTCCATATAATCCTGTTCTTGAAACTATGATGAAAAGAATTGAAAAGAAGGACCTGACGTAGGGCTAGAGAACAACAACCACATCAGGAAGGGACGACTGTGCTACATCAAGAGAAAAGAGGCTACTACCCAAAGGATGAACACAGTCGCCCATAACAGCTTCACAAAATATAGGGGTCTCTCTTCACTGCTGTCCCGAAGGCAATCTGGGAGCTATCTGGTGTCACGACGGACTCCTTCAAGCACCAACTGGACAGATGGCTCAACACAGTACTGGACGAGCCCTCAACACCAGGATACCCCAACACTGCACACAACTCGCTAATGGATAGGCGGAACAACTGGGAAGCAAAGTTGCCTGAACACAGCGGAGGCCCACCTTAGCTGCGCTCTCAGAGGGCGAAGTTCTACAAAGTAAACAAAGTGATTATTATATTTCTGTTTAAACTTTATTATCACTCTTATTACCATGTCACCTTTACATATATCACTGTGACATTCTCCTTACCTTATCATTTACTACATGTATCTTACTGTAGTGCCATATAACTTTGTTTCATCAATTCTTACTTTCCCTCGCAATTGTAACATAAAACTCCTATGGTATTATTGATCATATGGACTATTTTTTAGCTATTATTAAGGAGATATGGGTTCCTGGCTCTCTTTGCAGTTGTTTCTAGTACTTCTGCCTTAACAAAGTAGCAAGAGATAATCGTCACATTTAGTAATTTGTCATTTGGTCCAAAGTCAGTTATTAATGAAACAACCTTGTACGTGAGGTTAGGTTGAAGATATTGGGGTTAAATTACACAGTTAATTAAACAAGAGCAATGTGTAGCCTCGATAGTTTAAGTGGGTCGCAAATCCTCTTAACTCCTCATCACACCTGAGTATATAACATGATAACAGTATTGAAATAAACATAGGAGGATTCAAAACCTGTAGCCTACTCCCCATAGCGTCACTGATTGCGGCTGGTCATCACGCAACACAAAGCTAGGCGACTAAAAGGGATGGAAAAAAGTAATTCGGGAAAACAATGAAGGCCGTTGATATTGAAAGTTGAACTACTGCCTTTCATCCACAATTCCCCGCCACACCATATGATATAATGATTTAGAATTTCATTAGTAGACATTAATGTTAACCTTGTATAGTAATTGCCTATTTCTTCCCTTCTGTGGCTACCCGACCTTCTTAGAACATTTATTTTTTTATATTTAACTTTTATTAATAATGATTAATATAATGAAAACAAGGAAAACAAGAAGCGAACAATGTGAAAATATCAAGTTTAATTCCAAGTCCTAATTTTTCATATTACTTCATAGTCTCCCTTGAAAGCGTTCCATAGAGTTACCGTTAGTTTGTCTAATAATTCTCCTGTGCTGACCTTGAATGTGTGTGTGTGTACCCAGTGACACCCTCCTCCCTCCCTTTACTCCCAGCCACACCCATCAAAGCCTGGCGCGTATAGATATAATGGACTTGTATTCCATTTACTGTTTGCTTTGAAAGTGCATTATGACGAAAATGTTGTCCGGTACCTGGGGGAAGGGGCTTAATAGGCGTTCTAAACCACATCATATAGAATACTATCCATAAATAAAGGAAAGTAGACTCGTTCAACTGTAAGTACATATTTTAGTACAAATTATTGTAAATATGATACTCGATTAGTTTCGGAGCGAGTCACTTTTGTTTAGTAGTGGTTCAGGACACGAAGTAATGAAATGGATATAACCGAATCATTATTATCTGGGAGGAAGGAGGTTGTGGTAACATTAGGTTATGGGTGGGGTACCTGCGCGCGTTGTATAACCTCTTCTTGTCTTGCCGTAGAAACAGAACAGATGAGCTATGCGTTTTTCTAGAGTCTGTGATTGATCATGTAACCTACATGATATTTTGTGCTTTGAGCGTTCTGACTTACAAAAAAATAGAAAGGAAGAGCTAAAATCAGCATACTTAATGACCCTTACGATGCTGTTTGTGATTAACTACACTATCTGATGTGAAGTGATAGGAGAGGAAATATGGGGTGAAGAGAGAAATATCAGAACTATTTTGCATAAGGAAGAGGCGTGTGGGTGATGTATTTTCAGGAAATGAGCTGAAAACATGATAAACAGCTCTTGAATGTTCGAAGGAAGATTTTTGAGTATGATTTATAAGTATATCAAATTGATAATCTCTCTCTCTCTCTCTCTCTCTCTCTCTCTCTCTCTCTCTCTCTCTCTCTCTCTCATCTCTCTCTCTCTCTCTCTCTCTCTCTCTCTCTCTCTCTCTCTCTCTCTCTCTCTCGTACTGCAGGCCTGTCTTTAATATATATGAGAAATGCGAAGATTTATGCAACCACTCTCGCTGTGCTTTTGTTATGCTAATCTCAAACACGTTTCCACCACAACTCAGTAGAAATTGGGTTTATTTCTTCATAATGACGATTAATTAAGACCCAAAACATGATTAAATTCCTTTACAACTTAGCAAGGATGGTTTTATGTTAATGTTTTGACTATTTGAGTGTAAATTAGTTCGTTAAATCACTGGTTTGGATGTATGCTTGATCTCTAAATAAGGAAAGCAATAGGAAGGAATAGACTGCGTGTGTATGTTTGTGTTTCCGGGAGGCACTTGGGGGGAGGGGAGGAAGCCTCACCTGTATGTGCCAACTACACATAACTGTTCACTTGTATGTGGGTCGTTGGATATGCCTTATAATCCAGGTATTCTTGGGTCTTGTCTCACCTTATTATTACTAACACGCTTCATTCTCCTATCCTGTGCCAAGGTCGAGTATTGATTGACAGACGTGACTTACAGAAAACTAGCTACGGGAAGTGATCAATTGAGTCGTTAAGTAGTTTAGTCATGTTTCTTGTTAGATATGTATGTATTTAGACACACACACACACACACACACACACACACACACACACACATATATATAGAATAAGATTAAATAAAGCGAAATAGAATAAAATAAAATAGATAAATAGTTAAATAAAAAAAAATATATTAAAAAAACTAAATTTCACTCAAAAAATGTCTTACAGGAACAGTTATAAAAAAGAGACAAAAATGGCTTCTTAATCCATATGAAAAGTTAACAAATCGAGTGTCTTTCACCTGAGATAGATAAATTAATAGCATCAGGTGTGGGAATGAAATTTAAACACAGGTAATGATGGACCAATACCACAGAAAAAACACGATATATTTTTTACTCTCACCTCCACCTGCACTATTAATAACTTCAAAGAGTAATGATCATATGTGCTGTCAAATTATATAAAGAAGAAGCGAAGAAGGGGAGAAGCAGGTGATGAAAGGAAGATAAATGAAACAAGACAGAGAAAACGGATATAAAGAGATAAGGGAAGATAAGGGGAAACAAATAGAGACGGAAAGAGCGTGTGATGATGGATGGGAAGAGAAGGAAGAAAGGGAATGAGATGAAAAGTTAAGTGGGGAAACAAACTTATAGATAGGTAGATAGATGGATAGATAAATAGACAATGATAAAGTTGGATAGATAGATGGATAGAAAGATAAATGGATAGGTAGATACATGAAAAAATAGATAGATATATAGATAGAGATAGAAAGTAAGGTAGACTATTGTATATAAAGAGATAGACATATACAGATAGTTAGACAGAAGGGCCACACACACACACACACGTACACAGACACACACACACATACACAAACGCACACACACAAAAAAAAAAGACACCCTCTCCAACAGGTCTTTCCTTTCATAAAAAATGGAAAACGATCCCACCGACCACAACTTTTTTATTTTATTTTATCGTGTTGACTTGAAAGCTTTAGAAACGATGCCCTTTGCAAATACCCTCTCCCCCCTTTCTCTCTCTCTCTCTCTCTCTCTCTCTCTCTCTCTCTCTCTCTCTCTCTCTCTCTCTCTCTCTCTCTCTCTCTCTCTCGATCACAATTTGTTCTGAAAAGGATCGTAACTTCAGTAAACGGTAAAATGGCTTTTCAAATTAGTAATAAAAAAATATATTATACTGTATCTTTTTTATTTATTTATTCATGAGGTGTAGTTTTCAATATTTTATGAGATTGGAAAGGAAAAAAAATAAGGAGTAGGCTGAGTAATGGGATAGGGGTCTTGGCCGAAAAATGAAAATATGATAGTGTGTGTGTGTGTGTGCAGCTCCTAGACGGAAATTATGTTTACGCTTCTGATTTGTGGTAGCAGTCTGTTGAGAGATAGATTGAGATAGATAGATAGATAAATATATAGATAGATAGATAGATAGAGAGAGAGAGAGAAAAAAAAATACATCAATAATATTCTTCTTTATACCACCAGATTGACCTAACGTAATATATGAATTAACTGTATTAAATAAATCCATAACCACACTTATTCATCACTTTCATGTGTATGACTATAGCGTATACTTGCAACATTTAGACAAGTTGCAAAAGGGAGATGAAACGAGAGACACAAGTATACAGACACGAGTAAATAAATTCTCTTCAACAATCTCTTTTAAAAAATCTTCAGTGGAATTAAAAACAAAAGCGAAACTAGGGATTCAACTTAATTTATACACCTGTCTATGCTACCTTTCACCTTAATGTATATCACTGTATCTACCTGTATTTCACTGCTACCTTTCCTCTTTCCCCTCCTGGTGTCTGCCTGAAGGTGTAAAGAGATGTAAATGAGGTTATATACATACTTAAAAGATTATTGGAAAACTGAAGATGTGTGGGAATGTTCGAAAGTTAATTAGCTTATTTTTTTTAGGTACAAGATTGCCCGCCTGTGATTATGGAGGAAGAAGAGGAGGAGGAGAAGGAGGAGGAAGAGGAGGAAGAAGAGGATGTGAAGTGCTCAGCCACGCTACGTTCCGATACATTATAATAAATAAATAAATGAATGATAGCTCTCTCTCTCTTTCTCTCTCTCTCTCTCTCTCTCTCTCTCTCTCTCTCTCTCTCTCTCTCTCTCTCTCTCTCTCTCTCTCTCTCTCTCTCATTGTTTATATTTTCCTTGATAACTTATGTGTATACGTTTCTTTTTATCTTATGTAAAAGTTATGTCATTAACCTTCTTTATATATATTTTTTATGGTATATTTCTGTTCACTTGAGTTTCTCCCTCCAAAAATAGAGAGAGAAAAAAAAAAGGAAAGAGAAAGAAAATAGAGATGAAAAAGAGAGAGAGAAAAAAAAGAAAGAAAGAAAGAAAATGGAGATGAATGTTGTGCTATAGATAACCAAACACACACACACATGTATAATCCCTCCTCCCCCCCCCCACACACACACACCCCACACACACAAACTGTAAAACATATAGCTAGATCCTGAGGGCCATTTTCCTCCCACTTTTCATTCCCATTGTAGTCTCGTCACTTACCTTGAGGGTGGCTCTGAGACGTGCCTGGGGTTAATCCAAGCTGTTTGTTAGATTACCTTGCCTTTCCCTGCCTCTCCATCTGTTGCTGAAGCCTTGTTCCTAGTACTGGTATAGCGGGGCACTGCCGGAGATCATACCTCGCTTCTGTATACTACTCTTCCTCCCGATGGCAAGGGAGAAGGATTATAGATCGTAATCCAATTTTTTTATTGTAATTTAAGGGAGTGATTGTGATTGTCTTGAGGTGATTGATGTCTAGCGTGTAAGAACCTGAAGGAGGCGTAGAGGAGATTATATATGTTTGTCTGTATATGTGTATCTGCTGCCTGGTGTTATAAGTTTCATATCTCGCGGGTGTTATATGTGTTAGTTGAGTATACACACAGCCTTTATATGTACAGTGAATCTAAGGTCTTTTGTTGCCTCCGTCTAGACTCGAGATCAGATGAAGGACGCATAGAGTCTTGAATGGGAGTAAGCTTAGTGACTCCTTTTACCTGGTGTCTCCTTTCCCTTCTATTTTGACGACAGTTTTATATCCTTCAGTTGTCAGTGTAAAGGAGGGATTACTGTGGTGTCCTTTACTCCCCCCACCACTCCTCCTCCTGCTCCTCCTCCTCCTCCTCCTCCTTGTTATCATTTCATAGTTAGTTGTGTTTTGTTGTCGTTAATGTGTTGTTTTGTACGTGACCAGACTGATCCCTTTCATAAAACATGCAGCGCTTCTCTGTATCTGTAATCAAGGCACTTTAAAACACAACACAGACTCATGTTTTTATAATAGTCATGTCAACTTTGCAACACCAGGCAGGGATGAAGCACTGTGTTGGGGTGGGGTGGGAGGGGGAGGAGGTGATTTTGTGGTTAGTAAACACAGGATTGAAATGTTAGTAAAAAGCTCAACAGTACACGAGTATCAGCTTACTCGTTGTCTCTGTGCTGTCCATCACACACGTCACGGAGGAAATGAATAAACAAAGTGGGGATAACAGCATCGTATAACATTCATAATACTACTTTTTTATACTACCGGATAAAAAAAACAACAACTTAGCGGCAGGATGGTAATGTAGCCAGTGTGAAGTAGAGTTTTGGGCTCATTGGATCCACCCAGGAATCCTCGTAGCCCTAAACAACAACAACAAGTATAATTTTGTCCTCACACGCCTATCAGATGAAGGACTACTTTGCATTGGTGGGTGTGTTTGTTGTTCTTGGTGAAAATTTGATGCCACGCCAGCTGTTTGTTGCTCATGTTTGTGATTCATGAGCAGGTAGTTGTGTTTCATTAAGTATTTCTTGTTGATGTTGAAGAAGTTTTGTGAAGTTGAAAGATTGCAATTTTTTTTATTGTTTTGTTTTTGTTGTTGTTGTTGTTGTTGTTGTTATTGTTTTTGTTATCATTGTTATTATTATTATTATTATTATTATTATTATTATTATTATTATTACTATCATTATTATTATCATTATCATTAACATTACCACAATATCATCATTATTTCTATTTCTATTCTATTCTATTAATAGTTGTGTGCGTCTTGCGAACATTAAATACAAAAAAACAAAAAAACAGGATGCGTGTCAGACATATAACAACCTCATACGTGTGTCACCTGAGGAACTGTACACTCAGACATTCCTTCCGATCCACAAACACTCAGATGCTTAGTCTAGGAACAACCCTTAGTCATGCCTGTGATCGGCCGAGGTGAGAGAGACTGACAAGGTAACAGGTAGGGAGAGAGGCAGAGAGACAGGTGGGCAGGTAGGGGTTAGGGAGACAGGTGGCTGGGCGAGTGTATGTGTGTGTATGTATAAGATAGAAAGGTGAAGTGTAGGTTAGTCTGCTATACGTTACCAAACCAATCAAACGGTGGTCAACGAGTTACTGAATAAGCTTGTGACAGGGAGAAGGAATTATTAGGAACAGCGAAGGTTCATCAGTTTGTTAAGAGATGCGTCAGGCCAGAGAACCCCAGAGAGAGACAACTAAAAACAAGCTGAACGCACTTATACATACTTAAATACTTCATACATACCTTGCGAGTAAGCGATAATAAGACGCACTGTGTTTATGAGTATGCGAGTATGCGAGTGTTTGCGAGTATGCGAGTGTTGTGTTTGTGTCCTGGAGTTAAAATCTTACCTTCCCCTCACATAACAAGGCGTGCATCACCAGGATATATACATGCAAGGGAGTGAGTGAGTGAGTGAGTGAGTTAATTATGTCCAGGTATTAAACAGCGGTGACTCCTCTATATATCCATCTATATGTCTCTCCCAGCGTCATTGTGCAAGCTATTCCAACACTCACACGCGAAACTAACAACTAATTACTATAATACATCTTGTTGATAGATATGTGTCCATGAAACTGTATACATAAATTACTGGTTCTAGCGAGACTCTGAGAATCTATAACATTAATAATTTCTTTACAATATCATCGTTTTTTATCAGCACTTGAAGAACGTTACTAAAAGTTTGTCATAAGTTTGCCATAAAAGAAGATGAAAAAATGGCTTTAGTTTATGGTAGGTGTGATGACTAGACAGGGACTGAGTGAGGGAGTAAAGCAAATAATAATAAAAAAAAAAACCACTCCAGCGATACTCCTCCCCCGCTCCCCGTCCCACCCCCCACGCATATGCTAAACGATGCTAAGTTTGATGGATGGTACCTCGTTTAATGCACTTAACTACCTAACTACTGCTGCGTCACTCCCTAAATTACCCCTGCCGTGCTATGCCTCAATGGAATCGGCAGTAGAAGGAGGCAGTTGCGAGGGGAAGGAAGGAGGCATCAGCAGGTGTCGCCATCTAGTGACGGGATTTGCAGGTACTCTTGTGAAGGTTAGATTCTCAGTTGTGTAATCTTATTCACTCGTTTGGACAGCTAAATCCGGTTCAGTTTTGAGGTTATTGATATCACGTAAGGATGAATAATGTGTGTATGTGTGTGTGTGTGTGTGTGTGTGTGTGTGTGTGTGTGTGTGTGTGTGTGACGAGTTAATGACGTAGTTGGAGTCGTTTTTCTCTCATAGTATTCGTGATTTTCTTTTCTTTTAACACGCAATCCCGTTTTTCATTACACTTCTTATTATGTATATGATTTACCTGTACTGCTAGCTTACCTGTGCAGATACGAAGAGAGAGAGAGAGAGAGAGAGAGAGAGAGAGAGAGAGAGAGAGAGAGAGAGAGAGAGAGAGCAGCACGTACCGCCCCTCACTATCCAATCTGCTTCGTCGTCAACTTCCCAACTCAACTTCATCAACACCCGAATAATGATGTTTGTGATGAGGCTGACAGAAGGCTGCTAACCCTACCCCCCCTCAAGGCGTGCGTGCGTGCGTGCGTGCGTTCATGAGGGAGCGGAAATGAGTGATTAGAACCCTTCAAAATAATTCCCTCCACGTGGCACCTCTACACACCTGAATTAATTGGACCACCCCCCCAAAAAAAAACGAGGGAATATAGCATAAATAGCCTCCGTAGGAAAGAAAGAAGGAAGGAAGGAAGGAAGGAAGGAAGGTTGGAAGGAAGGATGGAAGGAAGGAAGGAAGGAAGGAAGGAAGGAAGGAAGGAAGGAAGGAAGGAAGGAAGGAAGGAAGCAGGGATAGAATGAGGAATAGTTTATAGTGTGAGGCTCATCGTTTATCTTTAAGTCCGGAAACCGTGATTAATTCTACATTTTTCTATTATATTTTGTCAATCACGTGGAGTTGAAGGAGATGGATGAATGGAGTGGGAGAAGAAATATATGTGAGGGAGAATAGGAAGTGATAGGTGGATGGATGGGTGGACGAATGCTTAGGGTATGATGGGTGAGTGAGTGAGTGAGTGAAAGGTGAGGCAGGAAGCAGGAGGAAAAGGAGGAAGAGGAAATATAAGACTCATTCAAATAATCTCATAACTTAAACAATCACTCAAGAATATATTTTTTTTCCTTTTTAACCATCTTGTAAATTCAGAATCATGTTTATTTGCTTCAATAGGCAGTACGTCCTAGGGGGTGTCCTTGAGAGAGAGAGAGAGAGAGAGAGAGAGAGAGAGAGAGAGAGAGAGAGAGAGAGAGAGAGAGAGAGAGAGAGAGAGAGAGAGAGAGAGAGTTTAGTATAAGTGCTATTGGTGGAAGGAGGGAGAGAGGGAGAGAAGGAATAAGTCTCGTATGAGTAGAAGGAAGAAGTGGAGGAAACTGAAGGGAGAAATACAGGAGGAGGAGGAGGAGGAGAGCGACAGGAGGTGGTTCTGTAGAAAGATAGAAAATACGGAAGGAGGCAAAAGGCAGAGTAAAGATGGGAAAAGGCCGACAGATAAAGAATAGGGAAGAAGATGAGAAAGAGTCAAACATAGGAAAGAACAGGGAACTAGGAAAAAAAGAGAGACAGGAAAAACCAGAAGGAAGGAGGAGGTGCAGAGAGAGAAAGAGAAAGATGGAAGGAGGAAGAAGACATAAGGCGTAGTGTAGATGAGAAAAAGACCGATAGAGAGAACACAAAATGAGAAAAAAGAGGAAAGGAATAAGACAGAGAACTAGGAGAAAGAGAGACAGAGAGAGAAGACCAGAAATGCATTGGTCAGCGGTATAGAGTGGACTCAGCGTAACCTAACGTGGCGTGGCATGGCGTGGCGTGGCTAGGCGTGGAAGGGAGTCGGTGAGTGGAGTGTCGCAGGCCAGTACCCAGACAGCCAGCGGGGAGGTAGGACGCTGCATCTCACCCTTCTCTCCCCACACACGCGTCTTTCCCCTCAAGCCAAGTTCAAGTCCCTCGCACCTCCCTCACGCCGGGATATCCACCTCCCATAAACACGCGATAAATACCTTACTTATACGTGTGAACTTTTGATTATTGGTGAGTGTTAAGTGACAGTGACTTGAGTGTGTTGGGGCATCGGGTCGTGGTGGTGGTGGTGGTGGTGGTTGGAGGGTGTCTGGCTGGCATCCACACCTGTTGATTGACTGATTTCTACTTCTCACCTGCAAGGCCGAGACACACCTGCTCCTCCTCGACGTGTAAGTGTTAAAAGACGTGTGTTTTTGCAATTAACTTTATTTTTTGTATGTGTATGTGTGTGTGTGTGTGTGTGTGTGTGTGTGTGTGTGTGTGTGTGTGTGTGTGTGTGTGTGTGTGTGTGTGTTTCCCAGAGTCAAGGTGCCATTAAAACACAGTGCCAACACTCTGAAGGCATCACAGCGTCGTTTAATCATTACGGTGTGGCACTCCAACGCAGGCCGACCCTACCCATTCGCACCACAAAAAAACAAGGGTAAAAAGAAAAATATGATGAAACCTAATTAACTTCCACCGTTCCATCCACACCTTCACTCGATTTTTTTTCGACTTCATAATAAATTTACTAAACTATTAAAAAATCGAAGGCGGACGATGCCCCGCCTTTCCTGCCTCCCTCACCCTGAGAGTGGCTGTTGAAATGATGGGTGGAGCGTCATTAGTTTGGATTCATTGTGGTGATCTGTATAGGGGGGCTGGGGGGATGAGAGGGCAGACTCCTGTTAATCCTCTCAGGTCCTCTAGGGACCTGACACCACCCACATCCTTCCTCCTACTTCGCCATCTACCTTATATATATATATATATATATATATATATATATATATATATATATATATATATATATATATGTGTGTGTGTGTGTGTGTGTGTATCCATACCTAATGAAAACATAACTATACATATACTTATGGTATTAAAATTTTGATCTCTCTCTCTCTCTCTCTCTCTCTCTCTCTCTCTCTCTCTGGAGGTAAGAAGGGGAAGGAAGGAGTTTAGGAGGGGTAGGGGTCAGCCTGTCTATCACACACACACACACACACACACACACACACACACACACACACACACACACCTTATTATTATCTTTATCTATTAAATTGTTGTAAGAATTTCCCTCACCACCACCACCACCACCACCATAATGATAAATAAATACTATGATAATAATAATAATAATGAATATGAGGTGATGGTAACGGGAATAATGAAAGTATTTCCTGTATCTTATTTTTTTCTATAAATTTTTGAAATTCTTAATATTACAGTAATGATAAAACTGAGTCCAGATTCGTGTTCAGTATGACCGAAAACCTTTATGTACAAATTTTCATGAAATTCTGAGGTGTGGAAATTTTCATGAAATTTCCAAGGGTACCACCTTAGATTTTTTGGCAGAAATCATGTATTTTGAAATAACTCGAAAACTATGAGGTTTACGTAAAAAGAGTATATAATATAAAAGAAAGAGCAGGACACGCCCGTTCTTTTGAGCTATAGGGATATGGAATTGGAACATATGTATAGATGTAAGAATTGAAAAAAGAAAACATTAATTTTGTTCACAATAATTAACTTTTCTCCAAAGGTATAATAGATATTGGAAAGGTGATGACATCAATCGATAGATCTTTTCAAGCTGCATAACTTTGTATATAATCCTTTTTCCTGTAAGAGTAATAGTTTCGTAGTAAAATGGCAAAAACATATTCGACCTCAATTCTGGACATTTTCGGACCTGGAAATTTCATGAAAATTTCCACACCTCGGAATTTCATGAAAATTTGTACATAAAGGTTTTCGGTCATACTGAACACGAATCTGGACTCAGTTTTATCATTACTATAATATTAAACATTACAAAAATATATAAAAAAAAATAAGAGATACAGGAAATACTTTCATTATTCCCGTTACCATCAGTGGCGTATGGTGGTTTCTGTCACTGGGTGTGCTGAACAGTGATTCTGTCCATAAATAACATATACCTAATTTCTGTCAATTAGCTAGAAGTCAAGGGAAATGCACGTATTCCCTCGACATTGGCGTCAATGAAACTGAGTTAGTATAACTTGGTAACTCAACTTACTTCCGTTGTTTCATCGGTAAGAGAGTCCATGACTTAGGTTGCACTTAATCTTTATTTCTGATTAAGTGACTTAATAACATTTGGTTTCATAATAAATGCTATATTATAATTTCTGCAAGTCTTAATTATGCCTATATAATGAATGGCAAAGACACTTTATACCTTCTAGCCAATATAAAATTTCAGCAGCAAAAACGAACGCAAGCAGTGTGCATTTGTAGAGCCACACACCCAGCTCCATATTTAAACAGTCTGTCCTCCCACTCCACCGTACGCGCTGTTACATAATGATACAATTGATTATTTGGTGTGCAGTGCTTCTACAGAACACCTATAGTGTAAAATATTATAACAGGGCTAAAAACAATAAGAAAAATATCGTTTCCCACTTACTGGTAAATTTATTTATAACTATCATGCATTTCTCTCTCTGGCTGAGGGTGTGCGGCGCACACCTAGCACACCCTGAATATACGCCCCTGGTTACCATCACCTCTTATTCATTATTATTATTATTATTTTAATATTTATTCATCATTATGGTGATGATGGTGGTGGTGGTGGTGAGGGAAATTCTTACAACAATCTAATAGATAAAGACAATAATAATGGTTTATTTTTTTTTACTGAGTAACATTTTCCTTGCACGCTTCACTAATGAGTCTAAAAACATTAATAAAAACCTCGGTTCTCACTAACGACACTAAGAAAACTTAAACGCCACTAGAATCTGACACAAACAAGTAATTTATTTATTTATTTTTTTAAAATTTTCTTCTCAATAACAACAATTAGATACTTACTTTATTGACATTAGTCCTAACTCACTCACATTCTCAGACAAATCACACCATTACTACAACTCAACCAATACCAACACGATCAAAACTTCAATTCCCACTAACGACACTTTTAAAAATCTAATACAAAGCAGAATCGAACTCCACTCAAGCTTTTGTGGACCGTGGAATGGAATTTTGTGTGTTCAGCCACCTACCGCACGTTACGCCGCGAGAGATTTCTGTGCCTCAGTGTGTGTGGAGTGCCAGAGGGGATTAATGGCCCTGACGATGGCACTGGGTGAGCGAAGGAATGTTTTGGTGTGCAATAAAGAGGGAAAAGGATGAAGGGAGGTGAAACTTGGCTCGGTTCAAGTTTCACGAGTTCGAGACATTCTTTGAGATATTGAGTTCGAAGCTTCGGAGGCGAGGCGGTACGAGACGGAAGGTGAAGGAAGGTTTCGTACGGATGTGACATACACACACACACACACACACACACACATTGCCCATCTTCCTCTCTCCTTCCACTTCTCTCAATAAAGTGTAACAGTAAAGTGTGTTCATTATGTGTTCCGTTAAGGTGTAAACTTTTTTTATATATTTTTTTGGGTTCTCGCCGTTTAGTTTTTTTCTTTTCCTTTCTTTCTTTCTTTTCTTTCTTTTTCTTTTTCTTTCCTTTTTTTTCTCTTTCTTTCTTTATTGAACGGCATTCTATATTAAGTTGTTAGTTTCTCTTTGTAGTGTTAATTTAAACCGTATATATATGAGAGAGAGAGAGAGAGAGAGAGAGAGAGAGAGAGAGAGAGAGAGAGAGAGAGAGAGAGAGAGAGAGAGAGAAATCAGAGCGTCTCAGAAAAAGAAAAAAAATCTTTTAAATGTCAGTTTTTTTGCACATAAATTTGTATTTCACATCTGACCTTGTTTTTCACACCTGACAAAACATCCTCCTTGACCTTTCTTAGCGTTGCGTGATGTAAACTTGACTTGAATTACGATTTACCTTCAGTACTTGTCAGAGGCGCTAGATTTGAAGCCTTCTTTCGTGTACACTAATTTTTTCCTCCTTTGTAAAGTCTGGAATTAAAACGAGTACCTTTTTTTAAATTTTTTTTTTTATTCATTATGTGTACACAAGGTATGGAAAGGGGAAGGGGTAAGAAGGGGACTTGAAGAAGGAAGGGGAGAAGGGTTTATTAATGTCCCTTCCATTATTTTCCCTTCCCATCACTTCTATTGTCTATCTTTACTCCTTCTAACCCATTCCTTCCTTTCCATTACCTCACCACCACCAACACCACAACCACCACCACCACCACCACCACCACCAACAACACACACAACAACAACAACCACCATCACCACCACCAACAACACAACAACAACAACAACCACCATCACCACCACCACCACCACAACAACAACAACCACCACCACCACCACCACCACCACTACTTCTGCCTCACGTGGTGCTTCTGTAGGAAATAACTCTGTCTACCTCACCTGCTGCGATAAATTGATTAGTGAATTCCAGGTGTGATTTTACAGT
>JAPQNM010000049.1:3924219-3946719 GCA_029783475.1 Metacarcinus magister
CTACTACTACTACTACTACTACTACTACTACTACTACTACTACTACTACTACTACTACTACTACTACTACTACTACTACTACTACTACTACGTTTGACTTGCCTCTACGGACTTGCTAAAACTGTGCGTGTTTTAATCTCGTCACCCTTTTCGCTTCTCACTCTCTTGATTGTAAGCAGTAAAGCAAGTGAAAGCATGTAGTAGTAGTAGTAGTAGTAGTAGTAGTGGTATTATTATTATTATTATTATTATTATTATTAGTAGTAGTAGTAGTAATAGTGGTGGGGATGGTGTTGGTGGTATTATTGTAACAGTAAACGTGGAATTCTACACACACACACACACACACACACACACACACACACACACACACACACACACACACACACACACACACACACACACACACACAGTAAATGGTCAGTGCTCTAGAATCCCTGAAAGATATTTATTTTATTGAAGGAGGAGGAGGAGGAGGAAGAGGAGGAGGAACACATAGGAACACATACATAGGAGGAGGAGGAGGAGGAAGAAGAAGAAGAAGAGGAGCAAGACTTTTGGGAAGAGGGCAGTGGAGGAGGAAATTAATAATATATGGAGCGAACATCAAGTTTTGTCGCTACGCCAGTCATTGGAGGGAGGGAAGAAGGGGGGGGGGAGGAGGAAAGGGGGGTAGGGAAGGAAGAAGGGGTGGAGGGAGGGAAGGAAGGAGGGTCATAAATATAAAGTAGAGGAAAGGAAACAAGAAAAAAAAGTAAAAGGAAAGGAAAGGAAGGAAAAATAGCATTGTAGGGAAGTTGAAGGAAATAATTCTCTTTTATTTATTTATTTTTTTAGTCTTGTTCTTTTTCTTCTTTTTCTTGTTCTTGTTCTTCTAATTCTTCTTCACCTTTTTATTCTTTTTTCTTGTTCTTCTTCGTCTTCTTTCTTTTTCTTCTTTTATTTTCCTTCTTCCAATCTGTCATTACTTTCCTATCATTTCCTTTCTCCATTTCCTGTTCCATTTTTTCCCTTATTTTACTCCCTCTGTCTCCTCCTTCATCCCTTTGTCCCACTTCCCTCCTTCATTTATCATCCTCTCTCCCTGTTCCACTATTCTATATTCTACCCTTCCCTTCCCTTCCTTTTTATCCCATCTTTTGTATGTATTACCTCTCTCTCTCTCTCTCTCTCGCTCTCTCTCTCTCTCTCTCTCTCTCTCTCTCTCTCTCTCTCTCTCTCTCTCTCTCTCTCTCATGTTTTTATCTGACAAGAAGTTCGATAAAAGAAAGGAGGAGGAGGAGGAGAAGGAGGAAAAGGAGGAGATGAACTGACAAGGAACAAAAGAGAATGAATGAAGGAGAGTTAACGATAAAGAGAGTAGGAAGGATAGAGAGAAGAAAGTGAAGAAAATAAGAACTGACAGATGAAAGAAGGGAAAGAAAGAAAGGAAAGAAGGAAATAGTACTATGAATATACAGGTAAAATGTCATTAATAAGTTTCCCATTTCTTTACTTTCTTTCCCTCCTCTCTCTCACTCCCTTTTTTCCCCCTCTTCCTCCTCTCTCTCTCCTCTCTCCCTCTTCCTCCTCCTCCTCTTCCTCCTTCCAGCCAAGAGTTTTAAGAATGGAGTCACTGGTTCAGAAGTATATTTTAGGGCCAATTTAGGGGTTCAGGCTAAGGGGAGAGAGAGAGAGAGAGAGAGAGAGAGAGAGAGAGAGAGAGAGAGAGAGAGAGAGAGAGAGAGAGAGAGAGAGAGAGAGAGAGAGAGAGAGAGAGAGAGAGAGAGAGATTAAAGACTAAGCTATTTGTGGGACGAAGCAATTAAAAGCCAAGAAAAATAGCAAATGAGAAAACTCCCATTAAAGGAAATAGAGACAGAGGGGAAAAAAATCTGGAAAAGTTAATGATATAAGAGAATCAAAAGAGGGGAAAAAAAGGGGGAAAAAAATAATTACGTGGATGTTATAAAAAGAATAGATAATAAAATTTGTAATGAATAATAATAATAATAATAATAAAAAATTGGAATGAATAACAAAAAAATGAATAAATGAAAACATGGAGTTAATTTAGTTACGAAATAAAAGAGAGAAATAGAAAAAAAATATCAAGAAAATAAAAGAAAATATAAACAAGATAAAATCACAAAAAAAAAGAAAGAAAGACATTAAAGAAAAAAAAACAAGAAAATGTGAGAATGAGGAAAATCAAAAGGATGACATAAAGAAAGAAGAGAAAGTGAAGAGAATTACAACGAAAGGGAGATAGAGAGAAAGCATTATAGACGTCTCTCTTTCTCTCTTTCCTTTCCTTCATTTCAATTCTCTTCATGACAGTCTTTTGTTTCCTCTTGACCTCAATATCCCTCCTCCTCTTCCTCTTCCTCTTCCTCCTCTTGTTCTTCTTCCTTCTCCTTCTCCTCACGTCTTCCTTTCTCATATCATTTGTCTCTTTTCCGTTTTCATTTCCTCTCTCTCTCTCTCTCTCTCTCTCTCTCTCTCTCTCTCTCTCTCTCTCTCTCTCTCTCTCTCTCTCTCTCTCTCTCTCTCTCTCTCTCTCTCTTTTACTTCCCACCCTTCATTTTCCTTCCATACGCTTGAATACTTTCCTCCTCCTCCTCCTCCTCCTCCTCCTCCTCCTCCTCATTATCATTAATATTTATTTTTATCATTAATATTTATTTTTATCATTAATATTTATTTTTATCATTAATATTTATTTTTATCATTAATATTTATTTTTATCATTAATATTTATTTTTATCATCATTATTTATTTTTATCATCATTATTTATTTTTTATCATCATTATTTATTTTTATCATCATTATTTATTTTTATCATCATTACTTATTTTTATCATCAATATTTATTTTTATCATCAATATTTATTTTTATCATTAATATTTATTTTTATCATCAATATTTATTTTTATCATTAATATTTATTTTTATCATTACTATTTATTTTTATCATTAATATTTATTTTTATCATTAATATTTATTTTTATCATCATTATTTATTTTTATCATCATTACTTATTTTTATAATCAATATTTATTTTTATCATCAATATTTATTTTTATCATTAATATTTATTTTTATCATTAATATTTATTTTTATCATTAATATTTATTTTTATCATTATTATTTATTTTATCATTAATATTTATTTTTATCATTATTATTTATTTTTATCATTAATATTTATTTTAATCATTAATATTTATTTTTATCATTAATATTTATTTTTTATCGTTATTATTTATTTTTATCATTAATATTTATTTTTATCATTAATATTTATTTTTATCATCATTATTTATTTTTATCATCATTATTTATTTTTATCATCATTACTTATTTTTATCATCAATATTTATTTTTATCATCAATATTTATTTTTATCATTAATATTTATTTTTATCATCAATATTTATTTTTATCATTAATATTTATTTTTATCATTAATATTTATTTTTATCATTAATATTTATTTTTTTATCATTATTATTTATTTATATCATTATTATTTATTTGTATCGTTATTATTTATTTTTATCATTAATATTTATTTTTATCATTATTATTTATTTTTATCATTATTTATTTTTATCATCATTACTTATTTTTATAATCAATATTTATTTTTATCATCAATATTTTTTTTTATCATTAATATTTATTTTTATCATTAATATTTATTTTTATCATTAATATTTATATTTATCATTAATATTTATTTTTATCATTAATATTTATTTTTATCATTAATATTTATTTTTTTATCATTATTATTTATTTATATCATTATTATTTATTTGTATCATTATTATTTATTTTTATCATTAATATTTATTTTTATCATTATTATTTATTTTTATCATTATTATTTTTTTTTATCATTAATATTTATTTTTATCATTAATATTTATTTTTATCAATAATATTTATTTTATCATTAATATTTATTTTTATCATTAATATTTATTTTTATCATTAATATTTATTTTTATCATTATTATTTATTTTTATCATTAATATTTATTTTTTATCATTAATATTTATTTTTTATCGTTATTATTTATTTTCATCATTAATATTTATTTTTATCATTAATATTTATTTTTATCATTAATATTTATTTTTATCATCATTATTTATTTTTATCATCATTATTTATTTTTACCATCATTATTTATTTTTATCATCATTACTTATTTTTATCATCAATATTTATTTTTATCATTAATATTTATTTTTATCATTAATATTTATTTTTATCATTAATATTTATTTTTATCATTAATATTTATTTTTATCATTATTATTTATTTTTATCATTAATATTTATTTTTTACCATTAATATTTATTTATTATCATTAATATTTATTTTTATCATTAATATTTATTTTTATCATTAATATTTATTTTTATCATTATTATTTATTTTCATCATTATTATTTATTTTTATCATCATTACTTATTTTTATCATCAATATTTATTTTTATCATCAATATTTATTTTTATCATTAATATTTATTGTTATCATTAATATTTATTTTTATCATTAATATTTATTTTTATCATTAATATTTATTTTTATCATTAATATTTATTTTTATCATCAATATTTATTTTTATCATTAATATTTATTTTTATCATTAATATTTATTTTTATCATCATTATTTATTTTTATCATCATTATTTATTTTTATCATCATTATTTATTTTTATCATCATTACTTATTTTTATCATCATTACTTATTTTTATCATCAATATTTATTTTTATCATCAATATTTATTTTTATCATCAATATTTATTTTTATCATTAATATTTATTTTTATCATTAATATTTATTTTTATCATTAATATTTATTTTTATCATTAATATTTATTTTTATCATTAATATTTATTTTATATCATTAATATTTATTTTTTATCATTATTATTTATTTTTATCATTAATATTTATTTTTATCATTAATTTTTATTTGTATCATTAATATTTATTTGTATCATTAATATTTATTTGTATCATTAATATTTATTTGTATCATTAATATTTATTTTTATCATTATTATTTATTTTTATCATTATTATTTATTTTTATCATTATTATTTATTTTTATCATTATTATTTATTTTTATCATTAATATTTATTTTTATCATTAATATTTATTTTTTATCATTATTATTTATTTTTATCATTATTATTTATTTTTATCATTAATATTTATTTTTATCATTGAGATTTATTTTTATCATTGAGATTTATTTTTATCATTGAGATTTATTTTTATCATTGAGATTTATTTTTATCATTGATATTTATTTTTATCATTAATATTTATTTTTATCATTAATATTTATTTTTATCATTAATATTTATTTTTATCATTAATATTTATTTTTATCATTATTATTTATTTTTATCATTATTATTTATTTTTATCATTATTATTTATTTTTATCATTAATATTTATTTTTATCATTAATACTTATTTTTATCATTAATACTTATTTTTATCATTATTATTTATTTTTATCATTATTATTTATTTCTATCATTAATATTTATTTTTATCATTAATATTTATTTTTAATCATTATTATTTATTTTTATCATTATTATTTATTTTTATCATTAATATTTATTTTTATCATTAATATTTATTTTTATCATTAATATTTATTTTTATCATTATTATTTATTTTTTATCATTATTATTTATTTTTATCATTAATATTTATTTTTATCATTAATATTTATTTTTATCATTAATAAGAAAAATTTGAATAAAATCATAATTTTTAAAAAAATCTATAAATCGAACACTTAGAAAAGACCTCGGCAGTGTAAGGGTTAATACTGGCAATAAGTTATGTTTAACCTGCCATTACCACCGAAACGAAGGATGCGAGGGGATTTCATTGAAATGTTCTAGATAATCAAAGGATTCGATAATATCAATACAGAAGATTACATTACTTTTGATTGATCAAATATAACAAGAAGACATCATTCTTTTAAGATTACTGGTAAAAGATTCACATCAAACAAAGCCAAGCACTTCTTTTTCAATCGGATCGTTAACGTTTGGAACTCCCTGCCCGCCAATGTCGTCGACAGTAAAACAATTACTACGTTCAAAAATAGACTTGACAAATATTTAGAAGCCAATCCACAACTAAAATACTATCCGTTAACGTAGCAAACTTTGAGTAAGTTCATCCTGATGTACCTAACTTACGAAATGTCGATTCAAAAGACGTCGCTAGTGGCCTGACATCGCTTGCCAGGAAGTAGTGGTAGTGACAGTAGTGGTAGTGACAGTCTGGTCTTGGTTGGCCTTCCTTTCCCTGCCAGCCATGGCTGGGGAGAGAAGCCTTCACCCTTACTATCCTGTATCCTTCACTCTAGACTAGATAGTGTACTCACAAACAGCCTCGTAAGGGCCAGCAGGCCTGTTGCTGTTTGTTCTTCCTATGTGTTCCTATGTGTTCCTCCACGTCCTCTCCCATCACCATCCTCGCATTTCTCTGTCTCATTTTTTTGCTCTCTTTGCCATCAGGATTAAAGGAATCATTTGGTGCAGTATTCATGACCCTCTCAAACGATCCTCTTCCTCCTCCTCTTCCTCTTCCTCCTCCTCCTTCTCCTTCTCCTCCTCCTCTTCCTCCTCCTCCTCCTTTGTTGTGCTCCTCATTATCATGATTTTTTACCCTCGTTATCCTCTTCTCTCTGATTTCTTCTTCTTCTTCTTCTTCTTCTTCTTCTTCTTCTTCTTCTTCTTCTTTTGATTCTTCTTCCCATGATAATAATAATACTCACACACACACACACACACACACACACACACACACACACACACACACACACACACACACACACACACACACACACACCCACACACACACACACACACACACACACACACACGCACACACAGTACAACACAGTCATAACGTAACAATATTTCACACAACTTTTGTCAATTTATTTTCTTTACATGGTCGGTCACATACAATAAATTTCCTCCCCCTCCCCCCCCCTAACCCCAAAAAATCCCCTCTTTTTTTCCCGCCTTTAAGTTCCTGGCTACAGAAAGTCACTCCCCGCCCCCACCACCACCACCACCACCACCACCACCACCACCACCACCACCACCACCACCACCACCACCACCACCACCACCACGAAGAGCTTCCGGGCAACTAGCAATCTGTATGTAAATTTAACGCTGTATGCAAATTTTGGCGCCTCGCAAAACATACCAAAAAAAAAAAAAAAATAGAAAGAAAAGAAAAAAATGATAGACATACATAGAAAGAAAAGAAAAAAATGATAGACATACACACAAAAAATATATACCAAGGTGACGAGGTTTTAAAAGGAAGTAAATTTGGTGATAAAAGATGTTTGGAAACTTTAATTTACATTCTTTTCTACTCTTCCTCTTCCTCTTCCTCCTCCTCCTCCTTCTGCTATTTTTATTGTGTTCTTCCTTCTTATTCATCTTATTTATTTTCAGTAAAGTTAAGGTCAAGGTAATGTAAGGTCTAGTAAACACTATATAAATTGTTGTTGTTTATGTAATTGTATTGTAATCTTTGTGTAATCCTTTTTGTAATCCTTTTTATAATCTTATGTAATCCTCCTCCTCCTCCTCTTCCTCCTCCTCCTCCTCCTTAGTGTAGAGTAGTTATATCAAACAGCCTTCGCAGGGACCCTAGGGTCTGTTGTTGTTTGTGTTCCCTTGTATTCTCTTGTATTCCTCCTCCTCCTTCACTTGATTTCCTGTCTTTCGTCTGTGTTTCAATATTTTCCTTCTCTTTTAATCTCTCTCTCTCTCTCTCTCTCTCTCTCTCTCTCTCTCTCTCTCTCTCTCTCTCTCTCTCTCTCTCTCTCTCTCTCATATTCTCTTATATTATCCTATTCTCTTTTACTTTTCATTTCATTGCATTTTTCGTTGTCATTCTCCTCCTCCTCCTCCTCCTCCTCCTCCTCCTCCTCCTCCTCCTCCTCCTCCTCCTCCTCCTCCTCCTCCTCCTCCTCCTCCTCTTACAATATTCTTCTCAACATACAACAAATTTTCCGAAGATTTCCTGTGTGACCTTTTCCCTTGTGTGTGTGTGTGTGTGTGTGTGTGTGTGTGTGTGTGTGTGTGTGTGTGTGTGTGTGTGTGTGTGTGTGTGTGTGTGCTTTAATTTAATTATCTTTCCTTATATTTTTCTTCATTTCCTTACGTTTGCCTTTAATTTAATTTAATTTTTATTCTTCTTCTTCTCTTGTTTTCATTTTCTTCTTTTTTCTTCTTTTGATCTTTTTACCACACTTTGTTTTTATTTTGTTTTCTTTCACTTTATTATTCTTTGTTTCTGTTGTTTATTTGTCAAGTTGGTAATACTTAATTGTTTGTTTTCTTTCTTCCTTCCTTTCTTTCTTTCTTTCTTTCTTTCTTTCTTTCTTTCTTTGCTTAATTAATGTTGTTGTGTGGTGTCCATTCTCTTTTCTCTCTTCTCTTCTATTTTCTCACCTCTCTCTCTCTCTCTCTCTCTCTCTCTCTCTCTCTCTCTCTCTCTCTCTCTCTCTCTCTCTCTCTCTCTCTCTCCCTCCCTCCCTCCTTCTCCCTTTCCATCTCTCTCTTTCTCTTCCTTTTATTCCTCCTTCTCACCCATTCCTTCTACCCTTTCCATTTTTATTTACCCTCTCCCTATTTCCTCCTCCTCCCCCTTTACACCTGTTCGAAATAGCACAGGTAGACAGGTAATCCCCCGTGGTTCTGATTTGATTAACCTGGAATTTGATTTATTTTCGTCTGTGCTACCTTATTACAAGACTTTTTTTTTTATATATCATTTCTTATTTTTCACTTTTTTATATATTTTTTATTTGCTAGTAGAAGGTAATGTTCCACAGGTGTAATTGTTGATAGTTTAGTCACCTCATTAGCGTTTCCAAGGTAGTTACAGGTAGGTATAGGTAAGTAAGTAGGTAGGTAGGTAGATAGGTAGGTAAGTAGGTAGTTAAGTAGGTAGGTAGGTATTCAGGTTTATAAGTAGACAGGTTGGTAGGTTTATAAGTAAGTAGGTTGGTAGGTAGGTCTGTAGAGGTTCATTTGTAAAGGTGAATTGACTTTAGACAGGTATGTAGGGAAGGTAATTAAGGTAAGGTGTGTTTAGGCATTTCAGGTGATAATTGTACTGGTTAGGTTAGGTTAGGTTAGGTTAGGTTAGGTTATCTTTCTCTCTTTCTCTCTTTTTTTTCTTTTTCTTCCTTCTTCTTCTCCCCTTTATCCTACTGCAAAATCTGTCTCATATATATGCTAGAAGAGGAAGAAGGAAGGAAGGAAGGAAGGAAGGGAGGAAGAAGACGTGTGAAGAGGAAGAGGGAAAAAGAAAAGAAGTGTTTGGAAAGGAAGAAAAGGGAAGAGAGAGAGAATGTAGAGAAAGTGAGGAAGGGGAAGGAAAGAAGGGGAATGGAAGAGGGGAGAAAGGGAGAAGAGGAGAGAGAGAGAGGGTAAGGGGAAGGGAAGAAGGAGAAAGGGAAGGGAAGAAAATGAGAGAGGGGAGGGGAATGGAAGAAGATGAGTGAGTGAAGGGAAAGGGAAGGGAAGGGAAGAAGGGGAGTGAGGGGAATGGAGGGGAAAATCATGTTACAGGATATTGGAGGAGGAGTAAGAGGGGATTAGGACTACAATTTGCTCCTCCTCCTCCTCCTCCTCCTCCTCCTCCTCCTCCTCCTCCTCCTCTTTATCATCATACTACAAAAAAAGATGAAATAGATCAATAAAATACAAATAAAGACGAATAAAATGAAAGATAAATAGATAAATAAAGAATCTCTCTCTCTCTCTCTCTCTCTCTCTCTCTCTCTCTCTCTCTCTCTCTCTCTCTCTCTCTCTCTCTCTCACACATAGGCCTACACAATCTCATCTCCTTAATTAACTCACCTATAACCTGCAGGTGAGATTTTCCCTCAGGTGAGTCTCCCCTTCGACGGAGGTATGGGGGGGGGAGAGGAGGGATGGAGGGAAGGAGGGAGGAAGTGAGGAATGGAGGAAGGGAAAGAAGGATGGAGTGAGGGAGGGAAGAACAAGTAGAGTGAGGGAGGGAGGGAAGGAAGGAGGTAGGGAGAAAAGAAGGAAGGGAAAGAGAGAGGGATGGATGGAGGAAAGGAGGGATGGAGGGAGGGAAGGAGGGAAAGAAGGAGGGAGGAATAAGGAATGACTGCTGTGAGAGGGAAGGTGATTTCAACTTTCCCCTTGTTTCCCCTCGTCTGTCTGTTTGTCTGTCTGTTTGTCTGTCTGTTTGTCTGTCTGTATAATTATCTCATTACCTTGTGTATTTTGTTTATCTTTGGCTGCCAGTGTGTGTGTGTGTGTGTGTGTGTGTGTGTGTGTGTGTGTGTGTGTGTGTGTGTGTGTGTGTGTGTGTGTGTGTGTGTGTGTGTGTGTGTTTCCTTTGATTACTTGGAAAATTTGCATCCACATTGATTAAAGGAAATACCAGTTAGGGACAAACAGACAAACAGATAAACAAACAGATAGATAAACAGACAGACAGACAGATAGACAGACAGGCAGACAAACAGATAAACAAACAGACAGATAAACAGACAGACAGACAGACAGACAGACAGACAGACAAACAGGCATATACATAGGCAAACAGAGACTGTGTATTGTGGAAGGATGTTTGAAAAGGGATTCTCTCTCTCTCTCTCTCTCTCTCTCTCTCTCTCTCTCTCTCTCTCTCTCTCTCTCTCTCTCTCTCTCTCTCTCTCTCTCTCTCTCTCTCTCTCTCTCTCCAGTAACGTTGGGTGGTATACACTTGCTATTATTATTATTATTATTATTATTATTATTATTATTATTATTATTATTATTATTATTATTATAGTTTGTAGTGTGTTGGTCATCCCATAACACTAATCAGCCACACACAGGTAGGCCGGTCACATAATTAACAACACACACACACACACACACACACACACACACACACACACACACACACACACACACACACACACACACACACACACACACTTACCAGAGCACGCCAAATGACACTCTTGGGAACAGACCATAAAGAGAGGAAGTAAGGGATACGCCCCTCACTTAGATAGGAGGAGGAGGAGGAGGAGGAGGAGGAGGAGGAGGAGGAGTAGTAGAAGTAGTAGTAGAAGTAGTAATAGTAACTTTCCTATTTCACATCCACATACTTAAACCATTCAAGTACTTTTGTAACATCCAGGAGTAAACAAGAAAGTACTCTCTCTCTCTCTCTCTCTCTCTCTCTCTCTCTCTCTCTCTCTCTCTCTCTCTCTCTCTCTCTCTCTCTCTCTCTCTCTCTCTCTCTCTCTCACCTACAGGAGCCACACCCTCACCCCCTTGACATGACAACCTGCTCCTCTCACATCTTCCTCTCATTAATCAATTGACCTCACGATGAAGGAAGTAATTAAAAGTATGTGTGGTACTTTACTTTCATCATTAGGAAAGTACTCAGGTTGTGGGAAAGTTGCTTAATTGTGAGGGGAACGGATGATGGCGATAGGGTGGGTGATAGTGAGTGGGTGATAGTGAGTAATGGTGTTGGTGGAAATGAGTGGGTGAAAGTGAGTGAATAATGGTGATGGTGTGGGTGAAAGTGAGTGTGTGATGGTGAATGGTCTCTCTCTTTCTCACTCTCTCTCTCTCTCTTTTTCTCTTTCTCTTTTTATTAATTTGTCAAGTCAGAGAGTGGGAGGAGGAGGAGGAGGAGGAGGAGGAGGAGGAGGAGGAGGAGGAGGAGGAGGAGGAGGAGGAGGACAGAGAAGAGGTATGTACACACTTACCTGTCTTGAGCCTACCTATCTACATACATACATACATACATACATCCATGCATACATACATACATACATACACACACATACATTCCCTCATCTTTTCATTTGACTCGTTATCATGTTTTTTCCCTTTCCTCCTCCTTCCTTTCTTCCTCCATTCCTCCTCCTCCTTTCCTTTTTTCTCTCCATTCCTCCTCCTCCTTCCTCCCATTTTTCCCTTCCTACATTTCCATCAATCTTCATTTTCTTTCCATGTTTTAAAAATTCTATTCGGCATTTCTTTCTTTCTTTCTTTCTTTCTTTCCTTTCACCTAGTTTCCTTCTCTTTTCTCCTCTGTTTTTTTTCCCTCTTCATTCCTCCCCTTACTTCCTCACATTTTTTCCTCCCTCCCTCCCTCCTTCCCTCCCTCCTTCCCTCCCTCTCTCCCTTTCTTCCTTACTCAACTGTATACACAACCACCTTTGAATAATACAAACAAAATATTACACCTCAGAAAAAAACAAACAAACATACCTAAAGACCAGAATTAATACCTGTAGAGACCAGGTAAACAAGGTCATTAATCTACAGGTAAAAATACAGGTAGTAAGGAACTTTATAATTGTACAAGTTATGGCGGACAGGTCTCTGGGAACTTTATTCTCTTTATAAGGTCTCTCTCTCTCTCTCTCTCTCTCTCTCTCTCTCTCTCTCTCTCTCTCTCTCTCTCTCTCTCTCTCTCTCTCTCTCTCTCTCTCTCTCTCTCTCTCTCTCTCTCTCTCTCTCTCTCTCTCTCATTTTTTTTCTTTCTTTCTTTCTTTTGTTGAAGGAAAAGTTAAGGAAGATAGAGGAGGAGAGAGGAAGGGTTAAGGGGAGAGGTAAGAAGAGGAGAAGAGGAGAAGAAAGGAGAGGAGAGGTGTGGTGAGGAGAGGAGAGGAGAGGAGAGGAGAGGAGAGGAGAGAAGTTAGTAAAGAATACTTAAATATATTTGAAATTTCTTTTTTTTTTATTGTGTGTAGAGTTATGGAGTGCCAAGTGAAGAGGAAGAGGGTTAGGAGGAGGAGGAGGAGGAGGAGGAGGAGGAGGAGGAGGAGGAGGAGGAGGAGGAGGAGGAGGAGGAGGAGGAGGAGGAAGAGAAGTTTTAGAATCTTAGGGGTGAAGAAAAATAGTTCTAACAGAAAAAAATAGAAAAAAAAGGAAAAGTCAAAATAAATGGAAATAAAAAGTAAAAAATATACAAATCCAATAAAAGAGAAGAATATTTAGTAGACAGAGAGAGAAAAAAATATGATGATGTGAAGGAGGAAGGAGGGAGGGATGGAGAGAAGGGGAGAGAGAGAGAGAGAGAGAGAGAGAGAGAGAGAGGGTGGGGCCAGTTCTCCAAATTAGACAATCAAGAATACGTGAGTGAATCACTATTAATCTTGAATCTAATTATTCTGGTGCCAGTTTGCAAAGTTCACCTGTCTCACCTGACTGACCTTGAACATCACCTAATTAGTTATAGAGGTAATTACTATAGATTAGATGAGCGACAGGTGACAAGAGAGAGAGAGAGAGAGAGAGAGAGAGAGAGAGAGAGAGAGAGAGAGAGAGAGAGAGAGAGAGAGAGAGAGAGAGAGAGAGAGAGAGAGAGAGAGAGAGAGAGAGAGAGAGAGTGAAAAAAAAAATAGATAATATAATGAATATCAAACAACTATTGGATTTCCACACTTAAACCATGAAACAGGTGTAAAAGCGAGGTACTTAATTACAATCCTGACAGGTAGCGATCAGGTGGTGGCCAGGTAACGAGGTGTGGAGGTGAGATGATGAGTAATTAGATGCAGGACAGGTAAACATTAATTAGGAGTCAGGCTGAGGTATAAAAATCAGGTAATTACAGGTAAGTATCCAAGGCTGGTCGCACACACAGGTGGAAAGCAATCCCATCAACAGGTAGGTAGGTAGGTGGGTGGGTGGGAGGTTAGTAATTAGTCAAGGTTATTCGAGGACAAGGCAATAAATGAGGTAATTAACGACGATAGATTGAATGACACGTAACTTTTGCAATCTCATCTAACGCAGGAGTGATAATGAGGGCGGTAGCGATGTGTGTGTGTGTGTGTGTGTGTGTGTGTGTGTGTGTGTGTGTGTGTGTGGAAAATGATAATATAAAACTAAATAATGAGGTTGATGTAGCGGTGTGGTAGCCAAACATTATTAGCTGATTAGGACTTTTTAGGTAAAGGAAGATGGGTATGAAAGATCGAAAATGCTGAAGATAGGAGATAGAGAGAGTAAGAGGATACTAAAATGGGAGGCTGTGGGAGGGGTAAGAAGATGGTGAAGGTGGAAGGCAGAGAGAGAGAGAGAGAGAGAGAGAGAGAGAGAGAGAGAGAGAGAGAGAGAGAGAGAGAGAGAGAGAGAGAGAGAGAGAGAGAGAGAGAGAGAGAGAGAGAGAGAGAGAGATAGAGAGTAAGAGGATGCTGAAGATAGGAGGCAGCTGGAGGATAAGTGAATGCTAAAAATGGGAAGCAGGTGGAGATGAACATATAATTAGCTTGTGGTGGTTACAGACAATTCTTTCAAGACACAAGATGGATGCTAATAACTCGTCTGTGGTAGTTACGAGGCGAGTGGATGCACGTGTATGGCTGAGAGTAGATTAGTGTGTTTCCTTAACTAAGACTGTGTTGGCCAGGACATTATAACCCACCAAACAGTATAGGGACGAAACGGTTTAGGTATTAACTCATCTGATGCCTAAATGACCCATAAAAGTACTGAGGCTTAATTGGTCTGGGGCTGAAATGACCTAATGATTGGATGACCCTAGTACCAATAACACCAGTATCAGTGACCCAAGTACCAATGACCACAGTGCCAATGACCCCAGTGCCAATGACCCCAGTGCCAATGACCCCAGTGCCAATGACCCCAGTGCCAATGACCTAAGTGCCAATGACCCCAGTGCCAATGACCTCAGTGCCAATGACCCCAGTGCCAATGACCCAAGTACCAATGACCACAGTGCCAATGACCCCAGTGCCAATGACCCCAGTGCCAATGACCCCAGTGCCAATGACCTCAGTGCCAATTACCCCAGTGCCAATGACCCCAGTGCCAATGACCCCAGTGCCAATGACCCCAGTGCCAATGACCTCAGTGCCAATGACCCCAGTGCCAATGACCCCAGTGCCAATGACCCCAGTGCCAATGACCCCAGTGCCAATGACCCCAGTGCCAATGACCTCAGTGCCAATTACCACAGTGCCAATTACCACAGTGCCAATATCTCCAATACCAGTGATCTTCAGGCCTTTCAAACTTAAACAGTGAAAGCTTAGCGTTAAACTCGAAGACAATGTGATGCAAACTTTTGACATTGACTTAACCTGTGTAACTAGATGAACTTGCTAATTAAATGTAAATAGGTGGAGCAGGTGGGTTGTGGATGCTGGATGGAAGGTGAGTGGAGGGAGGAAAATATGTATGAGAGAGAGACAGGAAATGATGTGATGGATATACATGGGTGAGGGAGTAAGGGAGGGAGAGAGGGAGTGAGTTAGGGATGAGGGAGGAGGATGAGTCAAGGGAATGGTTGGTTAGGGATATTGGGAAGAATGGGGTGAATGGGTTATGATTCTTAATTGAAATGTTCATGTCACTCCCACACTGTGCCACGTGGGAGACTGGGGCTAAAGGGTGAAGGGAAGGGGAGGGATGGGATGGGATGGGACTGGATGGGAAGGGGAAGGAAGGGAAGGGCAGGGAAGGGAAGGGAAAGGGATGGGATGATAAAGAAGGGAAGGGAAGGGAAAGGAAAGGGAGAGGAAGGAAAGGAAGAGAAAACACACACACACACACACACACACACACACACACACACACACACACACACACACACACACACACACACACACACACACACACACACACAATCAAGGTAACGACAAAATCCATCGATCTGTGCGTATTTTCTTTTTAATCTCAAGCTTTAAATATCTTTTATCGTGTTTAAAATGTATTGATTTTCGTTTAGGCATTGATTCTATCGGTCTGTCTGTCTGTTTGTGTGTGTGTGTCTCTCTCTCTCTCTCTCTCTCTCTCTCTCTCTCTCTCTCTCTCTCTCTCTCTCTCTCTCTCTCTCTCTCTCTCTCTCTCTCTCTCTCTCTCTCTCTCTAATGTCAACAAGGGAAACTTCATGCAAAGCCATAACTTTCCTCTTTTGTTTTGTCCGTATTTTATTTCTCTCTTTCTCTCACTCTCTTTTATTTCGCAGTATTTTGGTTTTGCAGTCAATTGCCTTTTGTGGTTTATATGGAAATTCTGCTATACTTTTTTAGGACAGTTTTGGTTGTATCACTTCGTTTTCATACCTTTTTGTCATTTTCATTTTTTTCTTCTTTTTCATTGAGTGTAGTTTATATATCAATTTTTATAGATATTGCTTTCAATCCTCGTGTGGATGTTACATTGTATTGCTTTTATTTACGACTTCCATGCATTTTTATTTTAGCTCCCCGGTGGTGTATTGTATAAAGGTTTGGCTCACAACATAGAGTTCCGGGGTTCGATTCTTGGTTTGTAGAGATAATTGTGTGTTATCTCTATTCACTCTCTATTCTATTTTATTCTCTCTATTCTATTCTATCTCTATTCACATTGTATCCTTCGTAGGTAACATATGCAAGATGTAAAGCTAAAGGAGTTGAGCTGTGACTGTAACCGAGCATTAGTGAAAGGCCAGAAATCCTGCCCTCTTGTATACGTGTTTAGTTTAGCAGGAGTGGAAAGCCAATAATCCTATTCTCATGTATGTGTGCTTGGTTTGGCAGGAACGGAAGGCTAGCAATCCTACCTTCCTTTGTGTGTGTGTGTGTGTTTATGTGTACTATTGTTAGAAAAAAAAAACTGGAATATTGTCCCCGGAGCTTCAGGAAAGAATAATAATCAGACCAGGTATTAAGAAACAACACTTTGCAGTCTTAGTGAGATTAGTCTTGATCCTTATTCTATTGCAGAGAAAGACTATGAATATTCACATTTAATCATCCCCAAGGACAAAAACACATGTCCAATTTTTGTTTTTTTGTCACAGTGCGTAAGCGAAAGATGGAAAACAAGGGATAGAAAATGTTTACCTCAACACGGATGTGGCAACGTCAAGAGGGAGGGATAGGAGGAGG
Source organism: Metacarcinus magister (assembly GCA_029783475.1). Lineage (NCBI taxonomy): Eukaryota > Metazoa > Arthropoda > Malacostraca > Decapoda > Cancridae > Metacarcinus > Metacarcinus magister. Next base: position 3,941,208 of record JAPQNM010000049.1, read on the forward strand.
AGAAGGAGGAGGAGGAGGAGGAGGAGGAGGAGGAGGGGGGAGAGGATGAGGATGGCAATGAAAAAGAGAAAACAGAAAAGGAGAAAGAGGAGGAAGATGAGTTGAGAGAGAGAGAGAGAGAGAGAGAGAGAGAGAGAGAGAGAGAGAGAGAGAGAGAGAGAGAGAGAGAGAGAGAGAGAGAGAGAGAGAGAGAGAGAGAGAGAGAGAGAGAGAGAGAGAGAGAGAGAGAATAAAAAGAGGAATGAAAACAACATAAAGTCAACACAAAGAAACGTGGCAAGACAAAGAGGACAATAATCCTCACTCGACGGACTGAACGGAAACGAAAGAAAGACAGAAAGAAAGAGAAGAAAAGATATAAAACTAGAGCAAGAGAAAGATGTCCAAGGAATAACAAATAAAAACGAGGAGGAGGAAAAGAAACTCAAAGCCATGAAGAAAGAGAATGAGAGAGACGTGATAAGCAAGCCTGGGAACTACTTACAGCAGCGGAGGTGAGAGCGGGAGTGAGAGTGGCGGAGGAATCAGTGGCGGAGGAATACACTTTTCAAATCTTCCTTGCGCTCTCTTGAAGAAAACTGAATTTGTGTCTATCAAAACCGCCTCACACACCTTCGATAGAGTGCGTTCCATGCTAGTTTATTTTTCTTATTATGAATTTATACATTTGATTGCGTGTGGTGGCTAGAGTAAGAAGCTTAATGTTATATGCATACCGTTTATTTATTTTTTTTGTCCATCAACATTAAGAGTCTCGAAGGAATTCTGTCAATCAGTTTTTGTATAAGCCAGCTATTTGGGAGGATATTACTCTCTCTCTCTCTCTCTCTCTCTCTCTCTCTCTCTCTCTCTCTCTCTCTCTCTCTCTCTCTCTCTCTCTCTCTCTCTCTCTCTCTCTCTCTCTCTCTCTCTCTCTCTCTCTCTCATATTAAAGAAAGTTTCGCTCATCACGCATCACCTCAACAAGACTCAGCATATGACGTTGATTAATTGCGTACCTTTTGTGTCCTTGTTTTGGCTGCCTTGAACTGGAGGGAAATGCACAAAACACCTGTCATGAGAGAGAGAGAGAGAGAGAGAGAGAGAGAGAGAGAGAGAGAGAGAGAGAGAGAGAGAGAGAGAGAGAGAGAGAGAGAGAGAGAGAGAGAGAGAGAGAGAGAGAGAGAGAATTAACGATATAACACTGAAAACAAGAATAAATACGTTTAAAACAACCAATTTCTGATGCTTGAGGATGCACGGTTGACATAGATTAGTCAATTAAGATAAATTAATACCGTTAGGATAGCAATAACCTGAAAGTTTAATATATAATGACAAACACTCGCTCCACACACACACACACAACAACACCCCCCCACACCCCACACACACACAACACCCCCACACCCCACACACACACACAACACCCCCTCCCCCTCTCCACAGACACACAACACCCTCCTCACCCACACACACACCTCTGCTTTAAGTCATTGGCGTAATATCTATCTTTGCTTCAACACCTGAAATCATAACGTTAACATATGACCTCTACAAATCTCCGGAGGCTTCCACTCCACACTCCTCTACACTCCTCCACCTTCACCTCCACCTGACCTTTCTCCTCAACGCCTACCTCTTCTTCTACCTCGAACACCAATGCCGCCGTCTACACCGTTTCCTCCAGTGATTTTGCGCATAACAATAGTAGTCTTTGTGTAGCGAGTTGCTCAAGGGGAGACTAATGAAAAAGATGTAAACTCCATTCAAAAATTCTTAGCACAAAGGCGACCGTCCGTGTGTTGTGTAATTAGAAGGGACAGACTTGACTTCCACGCCGCCTGCTAACTGTCTCAAGCCTCCACTACGTTATATAGACTTACAGGACCTTCCCTTCCCTTCCCTTCCCTTCCCTTCCCTTCCCAGCGTAAGCCTTGGCGAGATACAAAGAGATACCGAGAGAAAGAGTTTCGTCTAAATAAGCCTTTTTCAGACACTTTACGAGCTCATTGATGTGGTCGTGAGGATGGAATTAAAGTTTTGTCCTATTTTTGTCTAATTTTATACCGTGTTATTTTTTTTTATGATGTTTATATGTTTTTTTTTTTGTATAACTTTCGTGGTAGGAGTCTGGTGTTTATTTATTCATTTATTCATTTATTTATATATATATATATATATATGTGTGTGTGTGTGTGTGTGGATAATGATGGAGACTTTCTTTTTTTCTTTGTCTTATTGTTATGCAAGGTAGCTACTAATGAAGCTTTACCTTTCTTTACCTTGTTCATTTTCTCGTAAATAGACTCATCCCAGAAGTGGAAAAAATACATCATCATACTAATAACATAATAATAATGATAATAATAATGATAATAATGATAATAACAGACTCGACAGGAACTTTGCCTTACGTGGTATTCTATTATATATATATTTTCTTCTATAATAAGGTTCACAAAGTCTCTAGGAAATATAAAAAGGACTCGCGCGCTTATTACTCAACATTACCAGACTCATATTAAAAGTTAGGGAGAAAAAGTTATCATTTCCACGATGCTCCGACCGCCACCGTCTTTGAATAGGGACAGAAAGAGAGATGAGGAGAAAAAAAAAGTAGAAGAGGAATTTTTAGGAATGGGATGAGGGAAAGGAAGGGAAGGAAGGGAAGGAAGGGAAGGAATATTCTAATGGAGTTGATGCTATAGTGTCAGCATTGATGTGCTTTGGAAGGACAGAAAGGTAGGGAAATAAAACCAAATGAGGAAACATACATACATACACACATACACATATACACGCGCACATATATACAAACACACACACACACACACACACACGCATATGAATTGTCTCTCCTCTTCCCTTTCATTACTAGTTTTTAATATTCAGGATAAGTAATTTGAATTCTCCTTTCATTCCACTCAATGCTATATATGCAATTTCCGTTAATACCGTTTTATTGTCTATATGTTTGTTTTTTTGTTTATTGTTTACTGTTATTGTTTACGTTATTCATTTGTTATTATGTATGTGTATGTATTATTTATTTGTCTTACTGTTGCATTTGATTACCGTTTGCTGTTGTTATTGTTGTTGTTGTTATTGTTATTGTTACCTTACCAAGTTAATAATTAGTGTGAATCATTATGGTATAGTGTGTTGTGTATCTATCGCCTTTGTGCTTCTTGGTAGTGGTGGTGGTGGTGGTGGTTCTAACGAGGTTGTTATTGCTACTGGTGTTGTTGTTAAGAGTTGTGCGTTATAATGACGGGCTTACGCGATGACAATGACCTAAGAAGAGAAGATTTTGATGAGAGTCTATTAGTCAAACAACTTTTCTTGCTATTTCCTCCTCCTCCTTCTCTCTCCTCCTCCTCTTCATTCTCTCTCCTCCTCCTCCTCCTCCTCCTCCTCCTCCTCTTCCTCCTCCTCCTCCTCCTCCTCCTCCTCCTCCTTGCTCCATTTACTCTCAGGTAACAACCCGCGCAATACGTCCAGCCTAGATCAAGTGGGCGTGACGGAGTGGGCGGGACAGGGTAAGGGGGCAGGGGGGGCGGCGTCCTCACCTCCACACTGCAAGATTCAAAAGGGAAAAAAAAGTATAAGCGACACAACTCTCTGCAAACGAAAATTATTATTATTATTATTATTATTATTATTATTATTATTATTATTATTATTATTATTATTATTATTATTATTTTTGTTTTTTTTCTTAATAAAATGGAATAAAAATATAGTAAAGATGAACATTTAAGAAGAAAGTAAGAAGGCAACTCGAATACAAAAGAAACAGGAAGGAAGAAAGGAAAGGAAATAAAAAAAAAAGCTCTATAGATACGATACCACCCCCCACCCACCCACCAACCCCCTAAAAAAGAAAAGAGAAAGAAACAGACATCAAGACTTATAGATCCATTTCAACACAACACGGAATATTGCGCTTCAATACCAAACAAACGAGCGATTGGCTGATACGATAACCCTCAGGAAACACACACACACACACACACACCCCCGCACAAAAGAGAGAGAAAAAAATCTGATGCCGAACGACGAGGGGAAGGAACGAGGACGAGGGGAAGAGACGAGGAGGGGAAAGAAGGGAAGATCGACCGAGGTGACTGGAGGAAGGGAAGGGAGAGGGGTTGATAGAGGGGGTGGAGGAGAGAAAGGAGAAGTGGAGGAGGGAAGGGAGAGGTGGAGAGAAGAGTAACAATGCAATCCCATTCGGTAACACAAGGATGTGATTCAATAAGTGTAGAGTGACGGAAGGAACGCTCCTCCTCCTCCTCCTCCTCCTCCTCCTCCTCCTCCTCCCTTCCATCTCGTCCTCCTCCTCCTTTTTCTCCTTATTTCAATCTTATTCTTATTTCTTTTATTTTATTTATTTTTTTTCTACTTCAATATCTTTCTTTTCTTACCTCCTCCTCCTCCTCCTCCTCCTCCTCTTCCTCCTCCTCCTCCTCCTTCTCTAATGGAGAGAAAGAGGGAGGATTGAGGAAGGATCAAGAGGAGAGAGCGGGAGAAAAAAAAAATAGGAATGTCAGAGAAAAGAAATATAAGAAAAAAAACAAAGAAATACTGAAGAAAAACAACAAAAAATAGAATAGAAACAATTAAAATCACAAAACAGGAAATGAAAAAATGAGAGAAAATAAAAAGAGAGAGAGAGAGAAAGGAAGAGAAAGAGGAGGAGGGGAAAAAAAAGAGTAAAATTGCGAACCAGGGGAACAGTACAATGGAACAAACAAAGGGAGAGAGAGAGAGAAATATGAGGTGGAAAGAGATACGGGAATGCATGATGGAGAATGAGGGAGGAGGAGACAGAAGAAGAAGAACATGAGGGGAAGGGAAAGGCAACATAGAGACAACATATGAGGGAATGAGGAAACATAGACAACATAAGGGAAAAAAAATGAGAGAGAAAAGGTAGATGAGAGAGCTAGAAAATGAGAGGAAAATGAGGAAGAGAGGAAAATTTTTAGATACGAATGAGGAATCAAGAGAAATATGAATAAAAATAAAAAAAATGAAGGGAGAGGGGAAAAAGGGGAAGGGGGAAACAGCCTACCTAAGGGAAACACCTGAGTTACCTGGAAGGCTTGATTGGAAAAGGTGTGTATTGGGGCCCGGAGCTACAGGTGAGGCGGCCAGGTGTGAACGGCGCTGGAGATGAGACCAGGAGGAGGAGGAGGAGGAGGAGGAGGAGGAGGAGGAATAATAGTAATAATAATAAGATGAATGAGAGAGAGAGAGAGAGAGAGAGAGAGAGAGAGAGAGAGAGAGAGAGAGAGAGAGAGAGAGAGAGAGAGAGAGAGAGAGGAATGAGAGAGAGAGAGAGAGAGAGAGAGAGAGAGAGAGGAGAGAGAGAGAGAGAGAGAGAGAGAGAGAGATTTATATAAGGTGTTGAACGGGATTAGATTATAAAGAAATCAGATCCAGGAAGGAGTTTCGCTCTCTCTCTCTCTCTCTCTCTCTCTCTCTCTCTCTCTCTCTCTCTCTCTCTCTCTCTCTCTCTCTCTCT
>JAPQNM010000049.1:3951719-3954219 GCA_029783475.1 Metacarcinus magister
CACTAAACAGTCTACCTCGTAACACGCTTGGTGGCCCGAGTGTCTAGTAATTAGGAGTTAAGTTAAGCCACTCAGTTTAGGAGTGTTCAGCCCAATTAAGTAGTCTGGTTGTTAAGGGATGCAGGAGTGAGAGAGAGAGAGAGAGAGAGAGAGAGAGAGAGAGAGAGAGAGAGAGAGAGAGAGAGAGAGAGAGAGAGAGAGAGAGAGAGAGAGAGAGAGGTAGACATAATAGATAGATAAAGACAGACATAGTAGACATATAAACACACTAAAAACAAAAGAAAATCAATTAGAAGAACACTGATTGAGAAGGAAAGAAAACGGAATGAGCGAGTACTTACGTAGAAAAAAAAATAAATAAATAAAATTACACGATGAAGAAAATAAAATAAAAACGAGGTGAGGGATGCCGCCCCCCACACCCACCCACCCACCCACCACACAAAAAAAAAAATAAAAAAAAATAAAAGGGAAACTCAAAACTAACCTGAAGTCTTATAATTGCACCTCGTATCACCCCCGCCGCCGTCACCTCATTCCCGCGGTTAATACTAGATGGCTTCACTAATTACGTAAGGGAGAGATGCGCCCCCCCTACCCCCTCTCCCCTCCCCCCCAGCCTCCCCGCCCCCCCCCAGACAACATTAGTACCGCTGCGGAGGCAATAATGCGGTGGCTCGTAGGGCGGCTCAAGGCGAACCACATCAGTAGAGGGGAAACTATAGTACAGGAAAACTATATATATGTGTGTGGTTCCCCTCGAGGCGGTCTTTGGTAGAGAAGGGGAAAAATAGTGTAGTGGTAATAATATTTTCCTTCTTCTCGTCTGTTGGTGGTAGGAAAATAGGGTTGGTTTTTCCTGTTTTGTCTTTTTTTTTTTGCTGGTTGTGTTGTGTTGATGAGGAAAATGTATTGTCTTTCTCTCGCTCTCTTTTTTTTTTTTTTTTTTTCTCTCTCTCTCTCTCTCTCTCTCTCTCTCTCTCTCTCTCTCTCTCTCTCTCTCTCTCTCTCTCTCTCTCTCTCTCTCTCTCTCTCTCTCTCTCTCTCTCTCTCTCTTTTTAAACCCCACAGTATGGAAACGGAACAACACCTATCTTTTTTTTTTTTTTTTCCCCCTAAAGGTGTCCTCTTGCTTACTGTTCTGGCCTCACCCACACCCCTACGCCCCCCACCCTCCCCCCCAACACCCACAGACCTTCCCTCCCCCCCCCAAACACCCACACCCCTTCAACCCCCCCCACCATCCCCCTCCCCTCCCCTCACCCTGCTGCCTAACAAAAAAATAAATAAAAATAGATAGATAAAAGAATGACAATAAATACTAGAAAAGAAAAAAAAGATTAAATGGAAAACAAAGGAATAAAATACGTAAAGGATTCTCTCTCTCTATATAAGGATATTGGTTAATTTAGTAGAAAGTAATAATATAAGTAATCGAATGAGCCAAAGATTAATTATGTTTCCCATTCTCTATCTCTGCGACGAATTAGATTTTGGTTTATAAGGAGCAAAGGAATGTTATTATGGAGGTCAGGGCAGCCACCGTGACGCAGGAATTAGTAATGAAGGCGAGGAGGAGGAGGAGGAAGAGGAGGAGGAGGAGGAGGAGGAGGAGGAGGAGGAGGAGGAGGAAGACAAACACCTGACACCTTAATCCTTCACCCTTCACTGACAGCCTCATCACTGTCCTTCTTCCCTCTCACCCTTCCATCTCTTTCTTACCAACACTTTCTTTCCTTCCCTTCCTCTGCACCCTGGGTTCACAAAGGGTGGTGCCGCTCCCTTTTTTGGGCGGTGCAAAGATCCAGGGTGGCGGAGGGGGAAAACGGGGCGGCAGGGTGGCATCAGAACCAATAATGATTTATATCTTGCTATAAAATCTATGATATGATATTAAATTACTGAACACGGGGATCTAAGAATTCTTTTTATAGTGTGTTTCATGGTGATGTTGAGAAGTTGACATACCAGCACCAAGCACATCCATTCCATTAAAGGTGTGAAGAGAGTTACAGGTGAGATGTAACTTTCATATTGATTAAACAACTAAATACTTTGGTTTACTGGCTTAATTATAATATGTGGAATACATACATGTGTTTACAGTGTTTGATTACTTGTTATGAATTTACAGTATACTTAATAACAATGAAGAGGTGTGTGTTCGTATGTGTGTGGTGGGAGGGAGGGGGGGGGGCGTTAGGGATGTGGCCTGGGAGGAGCCAAGGGGGTGGCAGCATGAAAAAGTTTCGGAAATGTATTGGGTTTCCCTTTCAATAGCTGTTAGTGAATTCAAACTGATATAAAGTATTTTTTTTTTTTATCATTCTTACATCTATACTTGCATTTCATATCAACCATTTCATATACAAAATAATCAAGATATATAACATTCACCCACGCAATACAACACATACATCTTATATATACAAAAAAAAGGAAAACTAGATACATCGAATATACATACAACAGCCAATATATGTGTAGTATACCCACTCCA